>AXCM01006289.1:0-16639 GCA_000473375.1 Anopheles culicifacies
ATCCACCGATGGGACGAGGACAATGCATTGATACTGTTTCATTCAGCGTAACTTCCGGTTTCCGTCTGTGACGGGACTATCGACGGGAGATTAGCTGCAAAGTGATTTGCCCTTTTTATTTTTCCGTTCATGCGCGCTGTGGCTTGTCCGATGTTTGTCACATCATCCTGAGCCTTGTGGGCCATATTTTTGGCCCCCCTACTGGCACATAGCGCTCCGCTCATTGCAGGACAATCAGCTTTCCCATGATTAATTCGTGCCTCCAGGGAGCATTCTTGTGTGAGAAAATGCACAACACAAAATCATTTACAGTTACAATTAATTGTGCAAATATTTAAGCCGTTGAATATTTCGTTTTTATTATAATGCCACAATTTAACACAATTCATTATCCTTTAATATTAATGAATCGTAAAAGAAGACCAAGACCAATAAGACAGAAAATCAACACAGCTCTAATGCAAATTGAAACCGATAGTTGAGTTGTATTTTTTTTTTTTAAACAAACAACTGTTTTCAACCAGTTCTCCACATCGAAAAACATCTATTTTCAAGCCTTACATTCCTTCTCGGACACCATTTATCTACATCGACCCGTCCTACGGTAGCTACCGCTAGCAAAGTAAATTAATTAAATTTGGCAAAATCAAACCCATCCGAGCGGTTTCCCCATTTTCTACACATGGTAAAACAAGTCACCGGCTAATGAATAGCGTCCTAGCGCTAGATGTTGCAGCGATTTGTGGTTGTCAGCCAGTTGTCCCAAAACCATTAGTAATCGAAACCCGCCCGTTGCCCCATGCCGTCTAGTCCCATCACCTTCCCACTAGCACACTTGTTGCGTTACGGCATGAAATATATGAACACAAAGCCGTAGCGCTTGGACGGATAATTTAATCCCTTACCTAGCATGGGCTAGGAAATTGGCCGTACACTATACACTGTGCCGGACACAGATTCGAACTCCCGATAAGACGCATGTACAGCTCGCTTCGGAATGACGGAAATGAAACGGGCGACCACGAGGAAACAACAAGCGGGGCGGGGAAAGTGTTGCGAAAAATGAGATTGATAAATAAATGCTCGAGTTAAGGGTTCACGTTCAAATCAAATTAATGACCACCGCCAATCGTACAGCCGCGAGGGTGATTTCGGTGGGTCGACCCACTTGTTCTCAACAATAGGGTTGGAGTGGTACGAGTTTTGCACTGCAAAACACTGAACCCGTACGGAGAAATTCGATCGAACCGATGATTATTAATTTGATCCAATTATTAATTTGGAGATTACTGGCAACGATTTCTCTTTTGCATAGTTTCGTTATTTGAGATTGATCTGAGGGAATAATTAATTGGACAGTTTGGCTCCAGCAAATTGCTACTCGTTGCAGCACCGCTGTGGTACGAATGAATTTAACATATTATTCATTTCTTACTAGTTGCAAATAAACAAAAAAAGCCCCTCTTAAGAAAAATCTTGAATGAAACTTGTTGCATTCCTTCATGCTAGGGCGCGATACAAGTAAAAAATACTACATTTATTCAACCGCGCTGCTGTCCGTAATCAATGAGCACTTGCACTCCTAATGATATAATTGATTGGTACATTCGATTAATCTTATCAGCTATCTGTTCGGGCTGCATCTTCGACCGAAAGAAATAAATCCCTTCCATCGATGTTGCTGCGTTTGCCCTATCAGCAGCAAACCATCTGCATGATGATCATCGCGATTACACCTTGCACGCTACAAGCCAGGCGTAAACGTATGCAGCATCCTTGCAGTTCCGTTCCTTGCATCAATGGCACGTACGAACTGGAGCAAGAGAGAGCAAACAGCACAACAGGGGTGTGAAGCAACGATCGACGATCGGTTTTGTGTAAAGGATCCAAAGCAAGCAAACAGCGCACAACAAAAACACACCAACCGGCTTTCGAAGCCCCGGAGGGACAAAATCACGAACCCGCGTTCACGGACCCACAACCATTCGTCACATTCGTCGCTTTACATAATAAATTATTCGATATTAATTATTGGTCTGGTCGGGGCGCAAAGACACGGCTGTCCCAATGGTGGACAGTGTCTTAGATTTGTTATAATCTGTTTTCCTAAGACGGTTTGCGATTTTTTTCACGCTCGCTGTCTTTCCTTTCCTTTCTGGCCCGGTGGTTTGGGCTTTGTAATCTTTACCACCAGAGGGGAGTCATAATTAATTTACCACCAACCAGCGCAACGAAACGAACATGGTATCGCGCGTTAGGGAGTTTTTTTTTATGGAAAAAAGGTGCCACTTCGCTCCACTGGAGACGTTTAGGGAAGTTTGTTTTGGAATATTTGTTATTAATTTAAAAAAGCTAATTTATTATTTCAATAAATAATGTTCTTAATCTTAATATAATCTCTTTCCCTTTAAAATAAAAATCGTATATCAAAAATAACACTTGATCAACACAAGCGTACAAGCGTTCATGGTGAAATAGTTCCATGCGAAACTTTGTAATACAAATTTGCCAATCGCACCAATCGTGCCATGAAAATGAATGATCATTGCACCGATGCTCGTTGCACCGGTTGTCGGTGATAAAATATTAGCTACGAAAACAGATTGCCCCAAAGTGGCCGAAGACGAAGATTAAGCGACCGACGGTGGAAACTCCTGACCATGCCGTGCGACACAACGCACAGGACCTAGCGAGAGAGAGATAGAGAGAGAGAACGAGCGAGGAAAATCATTGAAAAGCGAAGCAACTTGCGACGATACGGTCCCGCGAACCTTCCCGCCTTAATGTATCGCCACACATAGCACAAACAGAATCGATGATGCTTCACTTTTGCATCGACTTATAAAATGCAAATTAGGATAAATTTATATTCAAATTGTAAATCGTGTCCAACACTGGGCCCCTGGGCTGCCTATCCTCCTACGTCGTACCGGTCGTCTTCGTTGGGCCGGTTACGGTTTGCTACGGCAAGTGGAAGATCGTCCGTTGGCGCTGAGCGATCGGCAAGGTGAAGAACAAGTGCTTGAGAGCAAAGAACAGAGATGAAAGGAAACGATTTTGGCCAACGAAGTGGAGGAAGACCATCGCGGTCTTTTGCTTCCATGCTTTAAGTATGTGTATTTGTAGCTTAAGATGAGTTATGAAGTGCACAGGACAGATTCATGTACACTTAAGCTGACGTATCGTTGATTAATTTTTCTGTGCATCACCTTATATGTTAAAAAAAAAACAAATGTACATAATAAAATGGACAAAAAATGATAGAAAAGGACTTAAGTAAAATTCAAAATGAAATCTAAAACAAAGACACTATGAATCAAACTTGCATAGGAAAAATTTCTAAGAGAAAAACGAAAAAAAACCCCAACAGAGAGAAAGAGGCTAAAAGCAGCTTAGATACATAAAGGAGAAGGAAAAGATGGCAAGCCATGCAGCCCCCGACCGCCTGTATGTTAGCGCTAATGATTATTTATGTGTTGCAAACACGCGTCACCAACTGCTGTCGCCATGTTGCGTCGCGTTCGGAGCACATTACGATCAGCATTGCTGTCAAACGTGGGACCAAAGATCGATGGTCAAGCCCATTGCACGGGTTAGCCCTCCCCCGCCCAGAGCTGTCGAGAGGGACGAGGCGTCGAAGCATTCCTTCCCGAGGGTGGGGAAGCTAAAATTAACGTTAATCGATCGAGATGAACACCGCACGCTAAGTAATGGATACCAACACCACCACCACACTGATGTAACGCGCGTTTCATGCTGAATTTGCTATTTTTTACTACTTTGCCTCGCTGCTAGGTGCGGGATTCCAACGCTCAGGCGGGACGACGGGCAACAAAATGTCTCCAAACGATTATTGTTTTCGGATAGGTCCTTCGAAGGCACGTAGAAACGCCCGACCGGTGGCCTGATGGATTTTAAGATGGGCTTTAGATAAACTATGCCCGAAAAGTATTTCAAACGCTGTAGCATTGAAAACAAAAACTTCCTCATGAACAAACAACATACATCCTCCCACTCAGAACCTCTAACCTGGCCCCTAACGCTGGACGCTTGATCTTCGGCGTTATTAATGATGCACGGTTCGGCACGGTACGTGCCCTCTCTGCGCGCTTTTTCTCATTCTCGCGCTTAACCCTTCGAAGCGGCCTGACGATGATGGAGTGGTTTCGATTTTGTCACCCTGGACAGTGTCTCCAATTGAGGAGTTAAAGGTTTTCGGTTAATTTTTTATCCCGTCCCTAGGACACGGGGCTTTGTTTTTCATTTTCGCTGCCGGAATGCAAAGTAGACACTTTGTAGCTATCGATGCTTTTGTACGTATTTTATAGTTGTAATGGCTTTGCTGGAGGTTATGTCCGATTGTTTAGCGTGCATTATACTGTATGGGGACGGAAAGCAAATGATTCATTGCTCGATGGATCAGCTTCGATTTGGGGAATGTTTCAAGTGTTTACTAAGTGCTTACTCAAACATATCTTTATAGTAAATCATTGTCTGAATTTGCTTTCATTTGGTCTATTTTTAAGTTTCGATTCTGTCAATATGTATCTTGTTCGATCTAATGTACACCCAAAATTCACAGCTAGTCCATTTCTCAAGTGTCAGTACATGAAAAAATGGTCCCAAAAATTCTAAACTCCAGCAACCGACGATACACACCCCGTCGGTTTTCATTTATCACAATAATCACAATACACCACGATGGGATGAACCCCCCTGCAAGACATATTAATGACAATGTTTTCACTAATACTGCTAATAAGTACAAATTGGATTCGTTATCCCAATTAATGAGGAAAGTATCAAGCCATTTTTCCTGCTTAGTTCACTCGATCCCAGAACGCTTCCATACAGGGACACCGTTTGCCTCCTACTCACGAGACAGCGAAAAGCCGACGCTGGAGTGTTTAATTACGATGCTGCGCCATTTTAAGCGTTCCGTTCATTCCGCTCCAAAAACACGCACACACAAAGAGATGCTCGAAACGCTTGCAATCTCATCCCGAACCGGTGGACACGGAAGGTTGTACCAGGGGGAGACTATTTTTCTCCATTTAATGGCTGCGATATTTCAAAATTATAAAAATGCCCCGATCGTCCAAAAAGAATGAGAAATAGAAATCTCGAACGACCACATACTGGGCAGCCCCGAATGCGTACTTTTGGCGGTCGGCAAAATAGATTAGTCTAGCCTTAAACCCCCCTCTTCTAATAAGCCCCAATTATGCCGACACGATGGTGTGCGCCGTGCGGAAGGGCTATTATGTTGGCATAGATTTTCTGTTTATGATACGGCAACAGTGGGCCGTTATCGACCAAATGCCACACGGTGTATGGAATAAATTGAATTAATAGTATCCCATCGGATGGGATGCAACTAAAATGTAAATCAGCGAACCAAATCGATCACATCAAATAAAACATTTAGATAGTTGTAGTGTTTTTTCCTCCCTTTTTTCTTCCTATTGCTTTGTTCTGCTTGGTTTTATGCTACTAATCAGGTTTCTTTCAAGCAATATTTTACGACTGTCCAAATGGCGTCAAACAGCTTTTTGCTTGTGTGTGCTGTACGCTAACCATCAGATAAGCGCCGAATCGCAAATAAATCCAATTTATGGAACTGTTGATGCGGTTGCGAAAAAGGATCAAAAGAAATCATAAAACATGTAATCCTTGCTCGAAACCAACAAAAAAACAGCGGAAGAACAAAAACAAAAAAACATGGTACACAGTGGCGCCAGGGGAGCCATCCATTCTGCTCTCAATTTCATCCACACGGTACACCATCTCTCAAGGACATTGGCGTTGATTTGATAAATAATTTACATCGCTTACCCGCAGCTAGCTTTACACCGTTTGTCAATGTGCGAGCGTGCAATGGCGTGCGATCGACAGCCCGATCGACACACGACAAATGACTTCCTCTTGGGTGTTTGTGCGGCCAGCTATAGTGCGGCCTTAATAATGCTGGCTTGCAGTCGCAAACACAAAGGTGAACGCAGAGTGTGCAGTGATTCAATTATAAATTCCACAGTAAGGTGATTAAAATCGATCGGTACAGCCCCCTTTAAGCTGGAGCGCGGCCGTAACGCTGGAAATGACTTCCTCGAGTTGAATTAGGATCGCGCAGGGGAATTTTGTGTTGCATACTAATTTACAATGTTTCCACGGTGCGTTCCATATGCATGAGGTTGATCATATAATATTTCGTTTCAAAATAATGTACATAAAATGATTAACACACCCGTTACACAAAATCGCTTCGAGGATCGTTCTTTTCCTTCCTCCTTGTTTTGCTATTTCATCGCAATAATGTAGCCACTTTGCATCGGACGCTTACACTTGAGCGGAATTTGACATTTCCAGCAACTTCCAACTTCCCTTTCCGTTTTTCATCACACGGTCTTAAGCTTACCACCACGATCACGGTTTTTTTTTCTCGATCGTACTCGCGTTAAATCCTTCGATCGACCGTATCGAGCGGACCTGTCGCTACCCGCTGGTACCATTAGAACGGGAATGGGAACCGTAATCGGATACGATTTGCTCGACTAACTTCCTTTTTTTTTTCCCTCCGCACTTCTCACATTAAGATAACTCAACGACACGGAATGGAATGAGCATGCATAGACGCAATCGAAGCAATTGGCCTTCATGCATTGGTCAAGGCATTCTTTACGTCCAGGACTCTGTGAAGCATGCGTGTTGGATTTTGAGCTGTTCAACATACGAGGGATTGATGAGGGATTCAACGCCATAGCTAAAGCCGTGAGCGTGAAGTCACGAGAAAAATATTAAGTTTCAACATTTTTTTTTGTTTCCTCAGCACCGCCTTTTCTCTATTTGTTCTAAGCTAACACTGTTCCTTTTTTTTCCTAACTCAAGTCAGAAGCATGATTTACCTTAATTTGGTACAGAATCCACCCGGGGAGTGAAAATCTAATGAACACGAATGAATGACAGCACGAAGTGAAGATAAAAGCTAATTTTCGAATTGTTTTAACAGCAATTTCGAGCGTTTTTTTTTTTCTTTTTCTGCCACCCTACCACCCATCGATTTCAGCCTATTTTTTCTGAGGTGCTAATGAAAGGAATAATGTAGGGCTTTGTTCCCTCCGGGAAAGCAAACATATCCGATTTCTGGAAGCAATGTGTAAGCATCCGAACGTAAGAATGGTTGTTCATCAACAGCAATCCTGGAAAAACCGCAATTAGTTGGTGTTTCGTTGAAAATATTAATTAAACGTAATGGGCTATTGTTGTTAAGAGATTTCAATTGCTTGGGATTCACTTTTTTATATCAAAAATTGAAATTAAAAGAAAGGTTTTTTAAAAATGTTGTTACACAGGGATGCTAGACGGAAAAGATGCCATAAATTAGCGCACTTTATTCGGCTAGCCAATTATATTGAATTGAAACAGAGAGATAGTTCTATCGGCTAATAAACATGCAGCTTTAAAGACTCTCCATTAACACAAGCGGAATGTTCCTATCGAACGCCATCAGACCGAAAGCCATCTTAGTCGCACTTTGCGAATGAAATAATGTAGGATATCATTATTTCAACATACTTTACGGCACAAGCGGATTTAGTGCTGGCAAAAGTAGATCTCAATCTACATGACACCACCCCACGCATCCTCACCGCATCCCATACGTACCGATTCTAGCCCTAGAAAATCGTCGATCGATCCTCTCCCACTGGCGACCCTTCACCGTACGGAACGTGTTCGAACATCTAATTAACACATAAAATAGAACTTTTTATTTGCACTGATAATTAGCTGCATCAGGCACAAGAACCGAACGATTACGCTCTTTCCACCCTTTTTGCGTTACTGCCAATCGCTTATCGCTTCATTTCGAGCGACGTACGATCGGCAAACAATTAAATGTGGATTATTTTCTTCGTTCCATTAAGCAAAAAGGTGTGGAGCTGATTGACCGTTCGGCAAACGAGTGCTAAAACTGGTTTAGTGTTACCTGCTAGAGCGCCAATATAATACAATCACACCGTTATGCGGTTTCGAGTGAATCCTTAAAAAATGTTCAATTTAATTTTATAAATACACCAACAACCGTATACCCAGAAGCGCATTTATGTGGTTTAGTCTCGAGTGCTAATATTAATCATATTTAGTTGATTTGGTAGATAGGACGCCCCACAACAACACGAAACACTCGAGATGGAAAGAAAGAAACACATTAGGGGTAAAAATGAGTAAGGACAGCCATAAAGCTGACAGCGACACTCGGCTGGGCCAGTCCGTGGAGAAGCTAAACAACATAAATCAAAAAAGCAGCCCCTGTCGCACCGCACAGCTAACGATATTTCATTGAGAATTGTCCGCACAACCCTCACGCAATGGTCAATCACAGGGCCGGAGAAAACAGTTCCGCCACCAAGTGATCGAGAATGAACGAAAAAAAAAACGAAAAAGAAATGATCATTTCAAAATATAAGCCGGGTTCGTCACATGAACCAGCGTCCAGCTCGTTTTCTCCGCCATGAATGAAAACAACGGAAACCACGGCAAGTTGCGAGCGTGATTGATTAGTCCAGTGGTTTTTATCTAATACACCCACCACCTTCCCACCAGCACACACACACACACTCAAGAGATGTTTTTTCTCTCTCCCTGTTCCGTTCTAAACGGACTCACGCCCATAGATCAATTTTGTTGGAAAAGAAGCAATTCCTCATCTGCTGGCCACAGTGCTGAAGCATCACTGCTCATCACTGTCGTATCGTGCCTTTCCTCGAGCTACTATTTTTTTCCCCTACATGTCCCGTTTGGTCCGCGTCCACGTTCCACGCGTGTAAACGCTGCCAATGCAAATAAACTCCCTCGTTTGCCGTAACAAGGACGTGAAAAATGGTTCCACCGATGAGGTGGCTACGGTAATTAGCCCGCGGAATAGGCGCGTAATGTTGGATGTGTTCTCCCCGTTTAGTGAGGCATAAAAGCGAAGGCAAAGAAAGAAAAAAAAGAAATCAGCTTCAACCACTAGCGAAACGAAGCAAACGATTGATTATATAATATAACTCATTTTGTAACACATGCTTGCATTTGATGTACGGTCGTTTAGTTGGACTTGCTTTTTTTGTGTGCCTAGCGCCATTTTGCAGCACGACACACTTCATTCGCGCGTCAAATAAATGGCGCAAGTGCAATTCACTCGAGAAGTGTGCGCTTGCATGTCATTGGAGCTTGGTAGATGGGGCGAGCAGCGAAAGAATGGAGCGTTCATACAGCAAAAACGGAATTCTTTCAATATTTATGTTCCTGATGCATTATGCCACTTGTGGTGGTGATTGATTGCGCGCCGGGTATTGGATATGGATTGTAAAGCAATCGGTATCTTTTTTTGTTCATTGTAACTATGGAAGTAGGATTATCGATTGTTCTAAATCAATTACGTCCATAAGATTGTTTTTAGAAGGGGCAGATATTTACATTTATATTGTTGACATAATAATGATTTGATGATAAATTTAATTAATATGACAAATCAAATTATGCACATAGCTCAAGAATGTCGGTGTTTTATTTATTTCATAGTTACTTTCAATATAAAAAAACAGATTGAATTTAGAAAAAAAGGTTTGATTTATGTGTCAGAAGTTTTTGCTCATAATAACTAGTGAATAAAATCAACAAATCATTAAGTCAAGCACGTGGAAGATGCAAAACTGGTTTGAGGCGTTTTTTTTGTTTTGGTCGATCCAAAATGACCTAACTAAGAATATTTTCCGTACGACAGGTTTTTTTGCCGTAAGGGTTCTTCCAACTGGTCCGAAATTTCTCCTTCCAGTAACCGGATTCCATCCAATGATGGGACGGCCGGTAAGTCAAGTAGGCCTGTTGCTGGTCGCGTGCTATCATCCGCCATACCCCCATTAGCCAAAAAGGCAACAAATCAACTTCAACCACCGAACACTTAACGATTCTAATTCCGGTTTTTGTTTTCGGAATCCCCCAAATTGTTCAACCCATCAGCAGCCGAGCGAAAGAACCAGTTCCGGTAACAATTTCACTCGTCTACAGCCGGCAAGTGAACCGGCAACTGGTGCGCTCACGCAAAGATTTGTTTTGATTTGTTTCGTTTACATTTTTTTTATATTTTGGGCACCATTTTACGGTACGGTCCCAACCCGTCCAGACGGTTATCGGCGCTACCACCCTCCGCTACCGCTGGTTATGTTTTCATTGTGGTCGTTTTCATGCCGGCACGAGATTCGGGACCGGCCCAGAAACGGGATCCCGGAACCGGTCCGAGGACGCACAGCCTCCGGTTCTGGAACCGGTTCAAGAACGCTTCCGACACCTGACCGGCCGCATCACTATTCCGGGGCACTGGAACGCACGGGCACGCGATGTGACTTGTTTTGGGCCGTCCGGCTGTCTGCGGATTGCCACCGCCGGACCGGTTCCCTTGTGACGGTACCGGCTGGGGTGTTTTAAGCTGGACCATCTTCTGAACGCCTGCTCGTGTGACGTATGAGCTCATCCTTGTGGATGGCTGTACCATCCCGATGCAACCACGAGCTTACGCAACATAACGAAGGTCTGGATGGGACAATTCGGCCTAGCTACGGCAAGTGTGAATCACTAGACTTAAAGCGACGAACCCCTGGGATGAGCGTTCTTTATGAAACAAAAAACGGCAAAGCGCTTGCCCAGAACCCTTTACTTCACGCTTTGCTTTTGTGTCTTAGTTTTATTTCACCGGTTGTCCACACCTTCCCAGAACCGCAGACCTTTCCTTCGCTGTATGCCATGGCGTTTATGCGCAACGATCGCTCATCTTGCACACTCATCTTGTTCTCTGGAGGACAATTGCCGAGTTCTTCTGTTAGTTTCCTACTTTCATTTTTTCTAAATCCTTACACACTGGCCATCAACGCACTGGCGCTTCTATACATGTACGCAAAAGGCAGAAGAAAAAAATCCAAACCAAAGGTAACGAAGCGCCCGCAGGGAAAAGGGATGCAGAACAATGCGTAATGAAGGGTGAATCCCTTTCTTAGCGGTCTGAGGTCCATCTGGAATTCCGTTAAGCAACCGTGGCCGTTTTCAACCCTTTCTTGTTGAACAAAAAATACACACACGCATAGGACCCTTTGGCCGTTGGTCCTTTTCATGAATCGCCTTTTGCATAATGAGCACAAAACGGAAGGGCTAGCGCATCTTCCAAGCGAGCATGGAAGTTAAGATATTAACAAAAAAAAAGGATTTTATCTTTCCGGAAGGGTTATGACCGCCAGAGTAAGCTCGCGTGGCTTAGGACGAAACCCTTCCTAAAGGATCTGCGAAGCGACGTCCATCGCGCAGCGTCCAAAGAATTAATAAAAGAAGGAATCCTTTCGTAGACTTCGCTGTTAGCCGGGTCCAGCAAAACTACCCCTTGTGCTGTCCGTGAAATCCGTGTGAAAGTTTTGTTTGGCTTTTTTTTCTTCTTCTCTTCCTATTTCTTTCTTCTACGGGCATGTTTGTGTGTGGTGCGTCCGTGTTCAAATGATGTTCAAAGGTAGACACAACACAATCATAAAAAATCCGACAACAACGCTGAATCAAACGACAGTTTGCATGTCCTTTTTCCAATGTCTGCCCTTCAATGATGGTTATTTGAATGGACAGATTGTGAAAACGGACGCTTCAGCCAATCCATCAAGAAGCAAAGCGGCAATAAGGGGCAGTCGAGTATGAACAACAGCAAAATGGAATGCTTGAATGGAACGGACTGCAGGAATGTTAAATTAGAGCAATGGATCATGCTTGAGGGTCCTGGTAAGGCCGTTATTTCAAGGACGACAGAACATTCCACGGAAGATTAAACAACAGCTGGTCGATTTTGAAACGGAATAATCGAGAAGCTCAGGAAAACGTTGCAGATTAGGATTAATGTTATATTATTGTATCAGTAAGAGAAAAAACAACTCTTTAAACCAGTAAAAACTCATAACGAAAATTATTGTAAGACAAAAAACAATAATAGCCATCAGTACTATTGCTTCATTTCACACCTTTTTGATAGTTTAATTTAATACGACCAGTTTGCTGCTGTTTGTCATAAGATGCTCGAGGCGCAGGTTTTCCATCTATTCTGCCTGCACCGAAACACTTGCACTTCATTCATTGCGGGACTGTGTCTGTTGTCCCGTGCGTCAAGGCGTCCATTCGCATAAATGTGTTAATTTTTTGCTTCCGCTTACCGATCCCATATTCCACAAGCATGGCCAGGTCGGTAGCAAGATTATACATTTCAATTTCACCTGCTCTTCTAGCTACCGCTTTACCGCGGGGTGCTTTTAGAAGCCACATACAGCCGGAAGCGGCGAATAAAAGTAATTTGAAGTGTGCACTGCCGGTGGCCCGATTTGTACGAACGGATTGCTGGCAAGTGGTGGTCGCTTGTTTAGGGTTTTATTTGAACCATAGAATGGGTGATGTAATAAACACATAAACACACATTATCTACGCTGACCGGTGAGATGCCGGCAGAAGATCTATCGTATTCCACTCCATATGGACGGAACGGGCGGTATTGTTTAGATGAAGTGTTCAGAGGAATATAAAATTAAAAATACAAATGCCTTCAACCAACTCATTAAATTTGTACCCTGCAGACAGTAATGGTTTCGTTTCTGTAATTGTTAGTAATGTTACTTCTTCATTTCAATTGTACGATCATCTTTTCAGCGGCAGCATGCCAATCGTTCACATTACCGATTATCTTCGGTCAGCCAATCCGAGTAGGGCAGGCCGAAGGTGTTTCCGGTATCCAGCTTGACGGCTTTTTTGTCTCCCCTAGCGCTGATACATACAGGGGGGGTACGAAGATGTGAGCGCAAGCGGACTGGGGACGATCGCTGAAAATCACCGTACGCGATGTAGGTCGTGTGATATTGTTTTATTCGGTTTTATACACACGGCTCTGCTCCTGGATCGTCCTCGATCGAGGCGGTTCAAGGCAACACAGCTTAATTTGCAACAGGGCAATCAGCTGCGTAGGCGATCGTTCCGTTGGACGTCGTTGTGTTGCGTCGCGTACGTTTCAAGCGGCTGACTGTTGCACGATGGCACAAACTAACGAATCTCCAGATCCGAAGCTGGGATGGGATTGAATTTTAATGGCCACAACTTTTCAACACTTTCTTATTTATTTATTAGGTTACTGTGCTGAATCATACCACTCATTAGCACGGACGATGTGGTCACTCGCGTTTTGTTTTTTTTTTTGCGCACAATTATTTCACAAGATGTCACTAACTATTTCTTAAGCACAATTTCTGAGTGTCGTCGTTAGTGTGCTTCGAATAGATTTTCTCATTTGCACATGGATCGATATATGAACATTCACAAACTCTTTTTACGATCACATTCCAGTGACCATTTTCCGCTTCGCAACACAGCCGAGAAGTTTTGTGTGATATTTAAATTGATCAAATAAAATTATGCAAACTAAACGACTCCGAAACCGTCTTCGTATCACCGGTGCGATCGTGATGCACTTGTTGCGTAACGTAAAACATTGCCTTCTTCTCTATCACTGCCGATCGAATTCGTATTCACCAGAGGCGGATATCGTTTACTATCAACGCTTGTTTTTTTTCTGTTTTGTTGTCTTCTTTTGCATCAACTTGCGATTGTGGCTCAAATAACATAGAAACTGTGTGGCAAATATTAAAATAATCGATCCTTCGATATGGTAATGTACACAAACACGAAACTTTACAAGAAGCTGTACGATAACAACAATCACATGTATGGCACGTATGGGTAGAATTTCACGGTGTATTTCCGCAACCTTCGTGGACAATTTCCGGAATGTAAACCAAGCAATATTGAACCACGTATTCGTACACTACATTGAACTGATGTAGCAGGTGTATCCCCACGATACGACACGTTTGTTTGGATTATTACGCGCCCGAAACGAACGTACGAATGCTAAGCGAACGTAACGCCGAGAGGTAACGCGATCCCGTCGGTTGCGTAGTGTGCTCGGTGAGTAGCCGATGTAAACTGAGGACCACTTCGGCCACATTGGCCGCAATCACCGTAGGCAAATGAAGCCCGGCGTACCGCACTTCCCGCGAAAACGAGGAAACCCACCGAGAAGGGAAGGCAAACACACACGCACACACACCGCGCGAACAACGGTGGCGAAGAAAGACGACAACAAAACAGGCTCCATGAGCAAACAATCCGGTGCGCCACGCAGCCTCCGCCAGCGATCGTGTCACATTCCGTCCTTGTCGGGCTTACCGATCGTGCTGCCGATCAGCGCTCCATGTTTTCTTACGCTCTCGTTCGCTCGACTGCACCGGTCTCGGGTGCTGCAACCACAACGGAAAGAGTACAAACGATCGTCGCGGATTCGATCAGCGTTGGGCGGTAGGTGGGGGGTTTTAATTCGCGTGTCGCGAGGTACCGTGCGGTGGATACGGTTACCAGAGGGAGACGGCACGCGAATTAATACCGCGGTAACGCCCGATCGTGGCACTCAGATGTGCGCGCAAAGAAAAAAACAAACAAACCGCTCGAATCGCACTGCTCGAGCCCTGCTCGTGCTTTAGGGAAGGATGCGATCGTTCGTTGCGACAAGTGCGCTGCGCGGCCCACTGTAAAGGCTTGCGCGCCTAACAGGTGCCCCATGAGTTACCGTGGCGAGTGCCGCTTGAAGGGTGGTGAGTGTCTAGCTCGCGTAGAACCTGTTCCTGTGAAAGCGCGCGCACTAAGGAGGACCGTTACTTTGTTTCTAAATTCCTTACGATGAGTTTCTGCGTGCTGTTTTGTTGCAACAGCTGTAAGCGGAACTATGAGATGATTTTGATTTGAACAAATCAAAGTGGATTATTTAAAATAACACACAAGGATTAATTCATTAATCGCAATGTACCATAAATGTACTGACTTTTTTCTATATCCAACTCTAAACCTTATTTTAAATAATTTCAGTTATCTTTTAATATAATTTCATATCATTAATTAAATTAAATTGCTTCGTTCAAAATATTCTCCAACAAACAACATTGCTCAGACAACCAGGTTTGGTGATACACATCCCATGCATTCCTTTATCGCTGTATGGAAAAGACCCTTTAAATCTTACCTGTTCACCCATCCCGTGAGTTAATAACGTAAACATGGTTCAAAGCTTACAGCATAAAAAAGTCTCCCTAAACTTTAAAATCCCATATCCATCTTTGGGATAGCATTAAAGACCACAGAACACCGCGTAAATTTATAGGTACAACGATAGATTAGACCATCGGTCGGTCGGTCGAAGGTTGTCACCATGAGACGGTTTCTGGCCGAATCTCTGGTCCCAAATTGTAATCCCCCTTTAGACGCGTTATTCGTGAATCGAGACCAAAGGTCACATCGCGGTCGCGGTCTGTTCTAACCAAAAATAAAAAATAAACCCCTTTCACATTTATTTAATCCTTGTCCTTTGCTCTCGATTCTATTGCTACGTGATTCTCCGATCAAGACAACATCAACTGCAGCATGTAGAGAAAAAAAAGCATCGGTATTGACATAGGCTCCAGTAAAGAGCACACAAAAAACATGCACTCACTCTAACTGACCGACACGAAAATGGTATTTCATGATTTGTTATGGCACGCTAGCAGAGTGATAATGGGTACCACTGCATTTTCAATTCATTTCCCTCTTTTTTTTTCTTTCCTTAAACGAAGGCTTAAAAATTCCACCTGAATTTAGAAAATGCATACTCGCGAGCCGAGGTTGTGGGTACCCCCCGTGCAATTGGTCCAATAATCCGTTACGGTCGACCGAAACGGATCGGATCTGAGCATTTCCATCATGAGACGCAAACAAACGCAGCGGAATGATGTCCCATCGCCTTATCTTTATCCCATTTTTCCCCGCCATGGTCTCTTACCTGCGGGATCATTTATTCTACCACTGCGTACCCTCGATGTGTGCGAGCAAATGAATATCCTTCGAGCGACCGTTGATAGAGGAATTTATCCCTTCATTTCGTTAAGGACGTTCTACAGCACTTACCTGTAAGGAAAGGAATGCAACGAGACAAGATAACATTAGATAATTGTTGGATGTGTACAGTTCGAAATAAATTTGTTAATCGAAGAAACCAAACGCTAATAAGTTTTTATAGTACACATAAAACGAGCAGATAAGATAAGAGGTAGAAAACCAAAACAAGGAATGAGCAAAACCTAATAAAAATAAAACCATAGGAAGAACACATAAAAACAACGAAAATTAACTTTTATAAATGGACTTTAAGATGAAAATGAAAGGAAACGAATAATGTAAAAATTTGTTACACAAAATTAAATTTAAAATGTATAAGTCATAATATTGATACATTAAAAATATTTTTGTTTTTACAAATGAATCGTCCAACGCAGATTTGAACCAAGACGCTAAAGCGGTCATCCATGGTTTATCTACTGATTCGGATATCCCATACAGCGATAATCCCAAGCACACATGCGAGTGCGGGAAGCACGACTCCTACATCCTACATAACCCTTTCCATGTGCCTGTAGTTTTGGCAGCAGCTAATATCTTCACAAAAAGACGCCCTCGTATCCAGCCCGAGACGGGCGACGAGGCGGAACACTAGCAACAACAACAA
>AXCM01006290.1:0-17789 GCA_000473375.1 Anopheles culicifacies
GTGCGCTGCTTCGAACGAGGGTAATCATCATTCACTAAGGGATGAGCAACAGATTAGCTGTTGTTGTTTACACAACAAATCGAATCGGGTTGTTTTTTTTGTTGTTGTTCATGGCAAATCGTTTAATTTCAACTGCACTGTGTTTGAGATCTTGAAGACTGTCGAAATGTAAGCCAGATAAGAAATGTCGCACGAAGGTTCTCAGGCTTATCGGATCGATGGATTGTGTGTTTTCAAATGGTGTCGATGATTAGAAGCTGTCAACTAAATTTGAAAAAAAAGAAACCTTTTTGAGCAAGAACAGGTGGAGATCGGATTTAAATACACTTAAGCAATGGAGCTTTAAGAAGGTTGGACACTTTAATAAAATTTATACAATAAAATTGAAACAACTCCAGTGCGTCATGGAACGATTGCAATGCAACACGTGGTAGAGTGTAATTGATAAATCCTTCCTTAAAATAAACAACACTCACCGACCGACCGGCCGGCTGGCTGGTGCTTCAGCGCGTTCGACTCACACGAGGCATTCGATAGTGTTTTCTTCGCCGTGTCTCCACTCCAAACATTTTATCACGTTATCAACAGTGTTCCGGTGTTAATTACTACCCGTTGATGAAATCCGTTCGAAGGGTTGTTGCTGTTGCCACACCGACCGGAGGGCAACGAGGGCGAAAGAAAAAGTGTCTCATTTTCTTGCGTTCTGCTTTGTGGCGTTTGTCGTATTTTTCAATTATGCTGTCTTAGATAAGACTTTCAATCCTCACTCCCCATCGTAACCGGTGGGGGGGGGGGGGGGGGAGAGTCACGAGTCAGGTCTGGAAGACCACGGGCTGTGTGTGTCGTCAGGCGTGCAGGGAACAGAAACTTGTAGAGGGGTGGGGTGGGGGGGGGGGGTGGTCTGTTGTAATTGAGGCGGATGAAATGCACAACCTATGGGCTGAAGTCGGAGTTAAATGTGTCGATCGATGTCGGTACACTATCGGGTGGTCGGTTGGCGAGCGAGCGAGCGGGCGCGCACACCCTCAGCAGTCTGTCCGCTGGGTCCGTTGATGATGATGTTTGGCAATTTCGTGACCACAAAGATTACGGCCCACTACAAGGCCAACGGTGAGGTGCTAGAATGGGCACGTGCTTTAAACGTGACTTAATTTGTTTACGCAACAAACGAAATGTTGTGGTGTGTTTAATAAGAATCATTACAGAATGCGAGCATTTTTATATTGAAATAGTACGCCAACGATATCAAGGCCATTCGAATCCAAAAAAAATGCTTGTGATCCATTAACTTTCATTGTTATTGCGCTACCGATTACACGAATTTAAACAGCCCCAAGTGGGAAGGGCCGGGCGAGAATTTTGTTATCAAAAAACCCACAACAGCTGCTCACCGGTTCTCTACTGGCGTGTGCTAGGAATTGGGCACCTCGTTTTGGAATCAACGCGCCAATCAAGCACATTATGGTCACTCGTGCACGTCACAGCCACAAAGTGAAGCAAGGAAATGTTCTCCCAGATGAGATATTGAAGGAAATTGTGGTGTCTTCTTGAGATTGTTGCCCTTCGTCAGGTTGCCCTCTTGGAGGATAGGAGACATGTGGTGGTACATGTGCTGCTGTTGAAGTTTTTCTCATCTTTAAGTGTTTTGACTACGCTCACAAACACTTAAGATGGAGGGAGACTTATTGGAATCTACACCCGTTAGAAAATGCAATTGATTTATTGAAGCTTAACGTGTCTAAAAATAAAGCACCATTTTGTTAGGCGATGGACAGTGCATGTCATTGTTTTGTTATCTCCACTCAATCAACTACCGAACCGATGTGCGATGGATCTGTACAAGGTTTATTATATCTAATCAAGTTTGAATGGTTCTCAATGCAAGGTGAAGTTTAAAATAAATCTTCAACTATGATGCTATTTTTGGAATGATCATTGAGATCTCGTGTATTCAAACAAACACGTTGCTTCTTATCGACATTGCATTATGCTGGACCCCGAATTAAATCCGTGCAACTCCATGCGTAATAGTGTGCTTTCTTTATTTGTTAAATTGATTTGTTTCTATTTAAAATCATTTAATTCTTTCTTTCACTTGCTGTTCAGTTCATTCACAACACTATCAACCACCGCTTACAAAAACGCTCGACAGCAGTACGCCAACATTCGTCCACGATCCAACACACCACGCCGTGTGTGTCGCAATCGTTTGAACGATCCCGTACGCTCGTTCCTTACTTTATGCCACCGCCCGTGCTCGTACGGTATGCGATTCAAATTAAATTGTTGATTTTACGACACCCAGTGTGTGCGTGCCAGTCCATAAAGTCGCTTGCCGTTGAAGGCAGGCGCAGTGGTCGGGGGTTAGCGATTGCGATGGTGGTCAGGACCAATAAAGATATGTGTTGCCGCCACCGTTCTTCTCTAAGCTCCACTCCAGGAGAGTTTCTCCACGTGCGAGAATTGGGACATTGGGACACGATTGGCCTGGAGTGTTGGGTGCCCAGAGCAGCGAAGGCATAGCTCAATTACGGTCGCCGCATAGCTATTGCCACCACTCCACGGTACTGCGATATTCGCGACGCGCTATCGTCGGGCACCCGGCTATCTGTCCGGGGGTACGGTAGTTCGGTCGGTTTCTGTGTCAATTTTAATTCCGCAATCCGTTTGCTTGGGCGGTGTGGTGCGTGTTGCGAGCATGTCGCATTCCACGGCGCGGAAATGAAGTTGAAGCATTCGGGTGCTCGGTAGATCGGTGGACATTCTTCCGGCTGTTTTCAGCTGTGTGGTAGATTAGCTTGCTTGCGTCGGAAAGTTATTTGCTGCGCAGTAGCATTATTACATGCGCCTGGAGGCACGTCTGCTCGGAAGCAAGTGTGGAAGGCACACCCCAAAACTGTTGCTTATTGTTGTTTTTGCGTAAAGACAGTCGCTTACTGTCTGTTTCATTGAGTGTATCCATTACGACCTTTCCTAAAAGCACAAATTTATAGCTTAATGGAAGTTTATACCAAAACGTAATCCATTCAAATAGGAATGGCCTGGTGGGAGACTTATTTGGCGCCGGGCCTTCATACCACGGACCGGGGTTCAAATCCCATTCGGACAGGCCATGATACAAGAAGAAAAAAAAAATAAATTAAATAATCCTTTCAAATTCTTAGGAAACGTGGAATTACGAGTACATAATCTCCAGTATACTTATACCAAATTACTGTATACAGTATATCAATATGTAGAAATGTAATTATTGTTTTTAAATTTAATTAAGTGTATTTGACTTCTCAAATAATTATAATAAAAAAGAAAAGAGTTTTAGAAAAGGTCACAAGAAAAGTACTTAATATTCAACAAGTCATCTTGAAAGCTACATAGACATAAGATGCAATTACAATGGCTGTTGCAGCGTACTGCTGCATTGGTGACGATGAATAACAATGGTGCATTATGCAAAACGTGCAAAGAGAAAACGTGTTGCACTGTCTGCGCGACGGTGCCTACCGACGTCTGGTTGCCAATTACAGGCGGCATCTCGTGTAATGAAGCGATGTGTAGCATTACATTACCCAAGCGTTTCGATGAGTTTTATTTGTTTGTTCACGAGCAAGAATATTTGCTCTTTTTTATGCATTATGATTTAAATTATAAATTCATGAGTAATATATTTGAGTTTGACTGTCAGTTAGTCAACATAATAATTACGAAAATAAACCCTCTTTTAAAAGTAAAGTTGCATAAGCTAAACAAAATAGACTTCAAAGCGTATTATGATATCGACAACACGACGATAAAATTGCCCTCTTCTTCTGGCCCTTGTATCATGCTCAACAATCGTTCTTATTTTTCAATTCTACGTAGTCGGTCACTCAAGACGCTACTTCCATTTCCATACATGCGTACATGCATAAGTAGTGCTTACGGTAACTGCCTCCGGTACAAATGTGCTGAATGTGCTGCTCCACCGCACACCTTCCTCCCGTGCCGAAGCGAACCAGCGAAGGGCACAAACTTCACCACCTTTCCCCCCTCCAGGGATCCGGTGTGTCAAGATAAATAGAGATAAAGTAGGACAGGTTGATTGAGGAATGCAATTGATAAGTGTTTATTGTGCTTGATGAAGATAGACGGGTTTTTGCACAACACAAGCTAGTGTTTAGTCCGTACCGTAGTGTCATGATGGAACTGATGGACGATGGAGGTAAGGGAGAGGGAGCGATCATGAAGGGATTTGATGTTGATCATAGTTTTTATGCAAGTGTTGGCTTGATCCGGTGTACGCTCGCTGATGGCGATCGCTTTAAACAGCGATAGTGCGACAAGAATACGCAAGCGGACAGCCTTAAGCCATGTTGATCAGCATTCAGAAATCGTGATCGTGTGGCCGTTTTGCTTCATTGAGCATGTTTGATATGATGCTCTAGGGGGGTGCACCGTACCGCTGTGTGAATTGATGGAAATAGAACGTTCTTATTTGATTTGTTAAATAGTTTGATGGATTTTTGCTTAAATGCCAATGAAGCTTAAAAGCAAAAGCAAAAGGAAATTATAATAAAATTATTAATGCACTGCCATCCCATAAGCTGACAACTACTTTAGAAATAAACTTCCCAGCTGTGACATCAAAATGGCCTTGATGCGGGATGTGCACGTGAACAATAAAAGCGAAAGATGCTGAACGAATAATGTCGTTATTTGCCATAAAGCTAGCACCAGCAGTTAAGCTCGAAACGTGCAAACTCCGAAGGAACCGGCACCGTCGCTGCACCTGAGGAAGCAGGTATCTGGCGTGCTGAATGTCATAAACTGCACTTAACGCTAAGCTGAGAGCGAGCGCGATTGCAGTTTTGGTGGCCCAATGTGAAGCCCGGGAACTATTCTTCCCTCTTGGCCGGTACTAAAAAGCAACTACTGGCAGCTTGCACAAAAGGGCATAAAGAGTTGGAGTATTAAACTAAATTTTCTGATGAATCATTAGAAAAGTTTCTGCGTCTTCTATTGCTGGTAATGCTGGCCGCAAGGCTGACACCGAAAACCCACGTGGCCCATGTGTGTGTGTGTGTGTGTTGGTGCACACCGAACGCCGGAACTGGATCGGCGATTAAGTCGCGAAGGCGAGTGGGTGGAGTTTGGAACCTCCCACCTGCTCGAAGCGACCGCGCCATTATCTGTTTGGCCGTGGCCGTGTCGCCAGTTATCGGCTACCATATGCATGCTCTCGATGGTGTGAAATTGAACCACACCTGGTGCGCACCTTCCGTTGGGCTTAAAGCGACTCGTTTTATTACGATTTGCGGCAACTCGTACGCGGACTGCCTTGCGGTGTCCCTGCGAGCGGGTGTGTGCCGTAAGGTTTGTAAGAGACTCTTAAGGGTTGCCATTACGACCGAAGATTATAGCTTCCTTGATACCTTGGGTTTGTTTTATTTTTTGTAATGTTTTTTTTTGCTTCCACCTATCATCTTTACGGATAAAGTTTGCCGGAGAGTGTTTGATAGTGTGGGTTGTGAAGGTGAATTTTGCGAACCTGTTGACATCGAACGGTGTCATGGTGAACGTAGTGAAGTTATTCTTACCATATGGCACGGTAGACTAGTGGATTGTAACAAATGATAATATTCCTTTGAATAGAAATTACGATAGTTCACCTGTGTTTTACCCTTTGTCGGTGGAAAATCGCACCTGATGCAAGCTACTTTTGAGAAGTGAATAGACCTTTTACCTTTCGTGTGTAGGGTTGGGAATTGTTTGTGATATTTTTCATTTGTCTGCCTTTTTAAGTGTATTAGTTCCTTGTTTGCTATTTTGAATAAGAATCTCTAGAAAAATTCAAATCAAATGTTATTAATAAAATTATTTATATTATGAACTAAAATAAATGAAATTTTACCTCTTTTTACATACACAAACTATCTTAATTGGATTATAACATTATTATAAATATTTGCAAGAACTTTAATTTCGCACAATTTATAATTTTAACACAAATAATAAATTACGATAAAATTATTTCATGTTATATAATGTAGCCATAAAAAAGACCCCATAACTTAAACTGTCAAAGCACTTGTCGTTGCGCTGTCACTCACGACGCGCGGTTATTACTTGAACGTAATCTACTCAAATCAGCATCCCAATATCAGCCGGAAATCTTTGACACGAGTCGTCAGATGATTATAGCCGGGCTGTTGTTAAAGTCAGGAAAACACCTGTTACTGTCGCCTGTTACAGGCCAACCAACACTCACACGTTACGCCTAGTAGGATGATGACATACGTAAAACATCCAATTCGATGCGTGCAACACTGATCGTTCGGAAAAGTAGTAGAATTCTTGAAATTCTTCCCATACGATCACAAGGGCACAAGAGAAATGATTACAACTCTGTAGTTTGACACACATGCCGCATTCATTGCTGCACTCGCCACTGTGTGTTTGTTGTGAATATGTTTATTTTTCGCCCCTCCACTACATTCACGTTCCAAAACTCTAGGGGGAGTTTTTTCTGCTTCTTCGAAACAACCCGAACCTAGCGAGCAGTTGTTCAAATTTGTTAAACAGCTGCTGTTTACTGCCATCGACCAGCGAGTTGCCGGTGAAACGATGGGGTTTTGTTTCTGTATCCATCTTGCACAAACATGCTGTATTTTGATTCGTATCACATTCCGTTGCTGCTGTCTTTGTATTTGGTATTAATATGTTTCTTTCTTTTCCATTTTCGTTACAGGTAAGTCAAATCGTCAAACATTCCTTTAGCGGTGTGCATGCGTGTGTGTGCTCAGTAAGTCAACGATCAGGTCGTTCTGGTTTCTTCAACTGCTGGTACAAGCAAGTATTGTGTCAATATTTGAACATCATTTGGAGACATCTTTTTTTGCTTTGTGGTGGTTGTGTATGTGGGTGTTTTTTGAAATTCATTACAAAACACTGTACAAGTTTCGTTTATTGAACTGCAACAGAAACAAAAGCTCTAGAAATAACAGTCGGAAGGAAAAACAAGTAAAGCGATCATTTAAAGCCGCATTAACACACTTTACCAATTCAAAATAGTCACGTTGTGTGGCAAACGTGCTAAGTGGTAAGATTATTCCTCGCCATAAATATCCATTTAATATTTCGAACTGCGCATCGTTTGTTTTGTTTTTTTCATTCCCCAACGATGCATTTGAACAAACAATCGCCATTCACGCTGCTTCTCCCGGCAGATATATTACAGCGCAGGGCTAGTTTTGGAAAACAAGTAAAACTTCCAGTAGAATTAAGCGCCGACTAATGCGTATGAGCGATCGTCTTCGGTTCATTATTCATCGAGCGGGTGCAATGCAAAATCTAGCTGGACGACGATGATGATGTACAACAGCTCTCATACAAACGGCAAGCGCCTCCGGTGCATTATTACGTGAACGGTGGACGGGAGTTAGAAGGAGAGGGAGAACAAACGAGAGTCGGTGATCTCCATCTCGGCACGACTCCCAGTAATGACTGCGCCACAATTGCATATAATTTTCAGACCCCCCGAGGTGGTGGTCATCCGCTTAGACAAGGGGTTTTTGCTGAGTTTGGCTCGGCTTGAATTGATGAGACGGTTTGGGGATGGTTGGGGATGGATTGCTGTCGCCATTGCCGTCGTCACACCGTGATCGTGTTCAGCTCAAAAGGCAATGCACGCGACCTTTACGTGAGATGACCATATTTGCGCCGCCGGAGTAGTAGCAGGGGCAGTAATAGATAGATCGCTAAGACAAGTCGTTCAATGAGAAACGATTGAATAATTGTCACCAGTGAACAACAGGGTGAATGGAAGTGGTTTGGAGGAAGGATATGGTTTACATGAAGGAGCAAATTGATCAACGCTCCAAGACAATCCTGTTTACTATTAACTCATGCTGTCAAGCGTTTGATTCTGTCGTTAATTGTACTAAATTGGTTATATTTAAGTGATATTGCATGGTTTAGAAATCGCTTATGAATAAAAAACATTCAAACTCCACAGAAATACAGACAACTGGTCTAAGTATCCGATATAGACATCATCGAGGCCATTACGGTGTGCCAATGGAGTCCTTGTAGACACTCATCATATCACTGAAGTACGTCTCAGATAGAATAAAATCGCAAGTTTGTTACATCTGATGTTGGCCATTTGCTTAAAGCCATTCCTAATTTCTTCTATGGCTCTACAACCTCAAGAGGTCTTGTCTTGGCCTGCCATTTCTGACTTTCTTGACTTTAATGTAACCTCAATCCTGCGTACGGAGGAACGATCCGAATGGGATTCGAACCTTGATCCTGCCCGTTTGTAGACTGGCGCCGGTATCTCCTCGGCCACCGAATCGCTCCAATTATTTAACAACTTTACGTAATTCCTAACAACATATTTAATATATTGCTGTGACTTCAACTCACCCATCAAACTTTTTGGAAACTTTAGTGTTGAATGATGCCCTTTTTTATTTAAACTAAATAATCCTTTAAGCAAAAAATATTATTTTGGAACAAATAAAACTTCACTAGATAGATTTAAACAACCATACGCTCAGTGTTGTCTGTTGAAAATGATCTCCAATTTCTTTGGGGATGCTGTTTTTCAAATTGCGATTGAATGGATATTAATTTTCAGAGCTCAACGACTCAGGGACGGTGTTTAATTGAATTTACAACACTCTCCTGCTTTACCGAGACGGCGTTCACGAATTTCTAAAACAAAAAAAAATGCTTCCTCCATAGGTGTTTATGATGCTCCGTTTATCGCATAACATAAGATTTCTTTTCCGCCCGACTCGCGCACTTGGACGTGTAGGTGTGGATTGTTTGCTAGCGATAGGATGTGCTCGGGAGCAGTGTAAATCGAAGCCTACACGCAGCAGAAGGTTAACGATGAAAGCAAAACGCAAAACACCGGTGTCGTTAGATCCGGTTTCGGGTGTGGATGTGTTTGAAATTAAGCAGGAATAATCGTCAATCAGTGATGAATGATGTGTTTCGATGCATTAAAAAGCTTCTATTAAGAAGCTTGTAGAAGACGCAAGCAAAATAACGCTTGCGAAGACTGTCAAGTGTAACATGCTCCGTGAATCAAGCACGAGCGGTTTTACGGAGCTGTTTATGTAAACGTATCATCTTTCACCGTAGGAGGATGTTGAATGACTTTCCTATGATTCACTCGCTCGAAACCCACGCCAGCTGGCGAAGGACATTGGAAAAGAACACCGTGCGTTGGGAAATTTGTGGAAGTTTTCGTGCTAATACAGCTTCTCGGGACATTATGTGTCCACGTTCGGCTAAGTTTGTGGATGCATTTTGTTTAATGTCGTCGTTTTATCTCTGCCTCTGGTAAAGCATGCAAAATAGTCACATTTGCCGGAAACAAGCGTGGGCTTTGATTTATAGTGGATCGGATTCACCATCTCGCTTCCGGTTGGATGGTTTTTGTGATGAAACGCTTGATGAGGTTAGCAAAAGCTTTGATAAATTGCATTAATTATAATACTTGTACGCTGTGATAATTATATCATGAGTGATTAATAAATACATACTTAGGTGGGAATGTATGGAATGGATAGTACAAATAATGTCATTTTATATTGCAAGCTACACAAATAGAATTACACTTTTTCAATTTTTCCCCACCGTAACGATGTACCGAAGTTTGAAGTGAAATTTAATTAACGATATGCCCTGTGGCGGTTTATTGATTGGAGTGTTTTTTCCCTCGACTGAAAGCTAGCACACACACAGCTAGGTACACACAAAATGAAGGACGAGTGGAAGAGAAAATAATTGCATATTAATGACACACCATTTCGCCTGACGGGACTAACGTGCTCATCGCTTACGGGATAGCGGATTAAGATGGAAATTAATAGTTTTACATTTTAAATTATTTCTCCCATACGGGCGGTGTATCATCAATCGCTCGGGTTGTGGAACGTTGCAACTTAGACCCGTGCCGGAGTATGACCGAAATCGATGCTTCCAATCGATGCCTGGCACGTTGTACTCTGGAACGTTACGGATACACCGTGCGCTGTTCGGATGTGCGAAACTTTTTCGATAGTATCGATTTTTCGCTTCGATGCGGAATTTATAGCCACGGTATAAAACGTACCGACCACCGCCGCCACCGCCGCCACTGATGGCGGAAATGGTTCGGAAAGTTTTCGAGAATGTCAGAAATTTCCAGCCAGCCATTCTGTGTGCCTTACGGAAGAGTGGAAAAACCACAAGAATTCTCCGTCCATTGAACGTTGGCGGTCCACGGCACGTGAAAGGAGGTGTCGGTGCGGAAACTGGCGGAACCAAGTGGACAGGTAATTTCGGTAAGATAAAGCATCCCGCTCGGATGCTGCTGTCCTTCGTGGTGCGGTTGTAACTACTGTTTCCGATAGCAGCCAAAAGTTTCTTTTTAGGGTACGGCGCGTGTACCCTAAGGCGGCTCGCGGTGGTAATAATTAATTCCAAATATGCTCTCACGCGTCGGCATCAGCGGATGAACACCGGGCGGGGGGAAGTCTAGGCCATACGAAGAAGAGAGAGAGAGAGTCGAGAGACGACAAGGATAATATGCGATTTTCGTCGGGATAAAGTTAAACATTAACACACCGATGGAGGTGTTTGTCTGCCGCGGGAGTAGTTATCTAACCGCCTGCGTTAATTCACGGTGGTTTAAGACGGGGAAAAGTTTTTCCCCCCGTACGTAAAGAAGCTTGTAGCCAAATGGCAATGTAGTTAAGTTGCAAATTATACTAAATTGTAACTTTCGCTACCGAAATCGAACGCGGGTGGAAGCGTTAGTGTATTCATTTGAACAACTACAAAGCAATACATCTTGTTAGCAAGGAACGGTATTATACGTCACTGGGCGAGCAGTCCACTGAGCAATTACTCACATGACTACTCACCTAGCGCAGTAGCGGTTTGGAATTTTGTAACTAGAACCACCCACTGGCGTGGCTGTTAGCGAACTGTGAGCCCTATCCGTGCGGGTCACGGTAAATGGAGTCGACAAAATGTACCAAACCATAAATCAAGCGAATAAGCTTATGTCCGTCGCTATATCATCCAAACCATGATGATTACCGCCCTCGTCATCATCGTCATCGTTAAAGTGTATCATTTTCCCACAGAAGCAGTGGAGGCGCCCGGTACTTTTTGAAAATGCTCCTAATACGATTTGGAATACATTTCTGCGAAAAAGCGAACGATTTGCGAGAGGAGCGTACAATAGAATGTGGGAATGTGAGTGTGAAAGCTGAGGGCAAATTCTAACATAAATTTCATTATCACACCAACAATTAAGCACCAATCGAAGAAGGTTCCAGGTTAAAAATGGTGCTTCGTTCTCGTATTGAAAGTATGGACGGCTGGTGGAAGATGGCATCTTGTTCGGTCCCTTCTCGACGTGGAAAACTAGTTTGAAGCTATGGCAACCGGGAACGGTATGCTATAAAGCCCACAAGTATCTCACGTCGATGATAACAAGGTCATGCAAGCGGCATCTTCTTACCATGATGAATTCTACAAACTTTAACCGCAGCGTAACGTTCTCTTACTCGTAGAAGAGGAAGGTTTCCCCTCACCGACAAACTACTTGAGCTTGTGAACTTGTGGCCCACTCACCCACAAAAGTGTACGAGACACTCACACACACACACCAGGCATTGAAGTATTGCTGGAGAATGCGAAGACTATTGCAAACGGAGGTTAGAGCAAGTAAGAAAGGCGAGTTTTGGTAGTTTTTCTTTTTCGATTGGAATGGGAACCAGCCCATCGTCAACTACCAGGCGTCTCCATCACAGCCGTCCGCAATTTTTAAGCCTTCCACTAACGATGTCACCACTCGCGCAAGAATCTCTTAAGCGTCGTATCGACTACACCGCTGTACAGTTGTAGTTGCGTATTATCGTACAAATTCTCCTTCCGTAAGGCTTTACGGGAATGATTTTTTCTCCCTCGTTTTGCGCTGCAAGTACTTGTGGAAAAATTTCATTCCGTTTTGAATTTCAAGCTGCAGCAGTATATTCTTATTTCAACTAATGAGCCTGCCCGAGTATGTTGGCAATATCGGCTCAAAATTCGGTTGAAGAAAGCTAACGATTGTTTTTTTTTTTTCATCGAAAGTACATCTCGGTTGAATAATCCCTCCACTCAGCAGTGCACACTGCAATGATGCATACCGTTGGCGAAAGTGGTTGAAGTAGATAACGGAAAAAAATGTCGCCTGGTTGGATTTTTTGTCCGATACAACAAAAAAAAAGGTGAAAATAAAACCGAAAGGTGGAATGGATGGAATATAATGTTCTTGTTTGTTTCCCCTTAACCGTCGGGGGAACATTTTTGTAGGCCAACCAAACGTGGTCGAGCGAATGCACGTACGGAGGATTTTTAGTATCCGGAACGTGCATACGTGACTGTAGTATACAGCGAAAGGTATATTCACTCTCTCTCTCTCCGTATCGCGGTGTGTCCCGCTGACCCACCCGTTTCGTCACAGCGCGGCGCTCTAAGACGTGCAATGTTCATTTGTGCACGTTCGCAAAAAAAACTGCATAGCGAGAAGCCGGTGGTGAAGCTGCATAAAAAATTGCAAGCTAAACGAAGTTAGTCGCGATTGCTCGCAAAAGCACTTGCGGCTTGCTTTTTATTGCAGATTAAGATGCTTCCCACTAGCGCACGGGGCTATAGAGGCCTGCATTACGCCGGTTCAGATGCGCATTTTGTATGTTGTGTTTAAAGAAGAAAGTATAAAGCACATTTATTCCCGTTTTTTTTTTAGTATCTATTGAACACCCCGAATCGATGAAGGAGCTTTAGCAAAATGCTTTAGAAAGAATTTTAAATGAGTCTGCAAAAGTTTATCTACAGTTGCATGATCGAATAATTTATTATGTAAGCCATTTTGAAGGTGGGCCGGTTTTTGCTTTCTCCGTTGCGCAAAATATGCGGTTCACTTGCGGTGTGGAATATCAACTTGTTTTCATGATTTGAATGAACAGTTCGGTGTACGATTCTGCACAAAAAAAATATGAAATTTATATCCATCTCCCTTTCAAATGCAGATCACACACACCGTTGAACCTTATATTTGGATAGAGCCTTTTATTTTTTTCTTCTGTCCTTTCTGACATCGTTTCAATGAGCAATGTGTCTATGTGGCTTCAGCTTGATCGGCAGTAGAATGGAACCATTTTAATCGCCATGACTACCGTATCAAATATTGAAGGCTCATGAATACGTAGTGATTTTGGAAGACAAACGAAAAAACAAAAAAAACCCACCGTGCACATATCGTTAATGCTGTTCGTTTTTAACAGCTGGTTCAATTTATCTGCATGCAATATGAGTTTGTGGTTTGCGGGCAGTGGAAAGCACCATCCATGATAATGTTTATTTTCTGCTGTAATGATTGCTTTGCCACGTGTTTGCATATTTTGCCGCGGGAAAACAATATATGAATTTAAAACGATTCGTTTACGGTATGGTAATGTAAAATAGTCCAACTCTTGTACTTGTTGGAATTAATTAGGTCTCTTTGTCGTTAAAGCTTTTTAGTGAATATAATTGTGTAACCATTTTATATTTTAGCACCATAAATTGCACCCTCTGTAATGTGTCGCACGTAATATTATTTCTTCTGCTGCAGCAAAAGCAGTCCACCTGTAATCGTAACATCCAACGCTATCAGCGTAATCTGACGTACAATAAGCAGGTTCATTGTCCACCGTGTACGCTTGCTTGCGACAAAATGACGTTCGCATGTCGTATATCGTTGCGTTCGAACTGCTGACGTCGAGTGCGATGCGACACTGTCGCTCGGAATGGATGACGCGTTTCTCTTACGGCGCGCACTCTGTGACTCGCGAATTCCGTAAGGTGATGGGCGAAGGTGAAGAAAGGGTCGTGCGTGATAAGATGGGTAGGAATGGAGACATGCTGAGGTTGTGCTTAGCGTTTTTGTTTGACGCTAACCGTGCTATAATCTTAGGATTGTTTTGCAGTTGTTTTATTTCATTTGTAAGGAAGACTCCTATAGCCTAAAGAGACTCTCCATTTTCAAATATATATGGGAGCTCTAGAATAATTTTAGAAGAATATTGGATACGTCACGAGATTAATACCAAACAATCCAAACTTTACAGCCCAAAGTGACATAGAGTCCAAGATTTAAAATTCTCCCGAGTGGAAGAGTAATCAACTCAATTGTTTGGACGTGTACTAAGCAAAACAAAAACGTGAAGACGTTTTAGAGTTATTACCATCGCTTAGACGATGTATGAGTACCGCTTGAGCACGGTGAGTAAGTTGTGCTGTTAAAAGTACGTTATTTTTAAAACGATCCTTTAAAATGTAGACTTCCTGCCGGTCGAGGTACGAATCGATCTGTCACGGACAGTGGCAGCACATGGTCAGGAGCCGTTTATCGCTGGACGTGCACTGGTGAAAATGTTGAACCGGATGCTGCATCCAGGATATAAGGTCACTAAGTATAAAATGTACGGAAGAATGAACACAACACATAGACACACAGACACAATACGCTTCTTACTCATTGTGTTTGCGTTCTCGCGTGCCAGGACAAAACACTGTAGGTGCCGTTGAAGGACGAGTTGAATGGGTCGATGGATTGCAGCAGCAGCAGCAACATCTTCGATGCTTTACTTCACCGACTGTGGCAGTGATGAATGTTGTCGTTGTCCAATACCGGGGCGGCTTTTAGGTTGCTTTAGGTAGTGTGGCACATATCTTGGAATTCCGGTACCGGAACGTACCGATGGGTTTTCTTCGTCCAACAAATGCTCCTCGGCAGATAATAAGGATATGTGGATGTGTAAGAGAAAAATGTGGACGGATGAATGCCGCTGACTGACGATGGGTCCTTCTTCATTTCCTTCGCTTTCCTTTCTCGTAACCGTTATCTACGGGGCTACGTCGGTTGGGTTCGGTTTGCGTACGTGCTGTGTAGTGAAGACGGTTCACTTAGCGATAGCCATGGGGAAGTAGGTCCATTTTTGCTTCTTCTTTTTCTTCTGGTTTCCCATCCCCCAGGGGTCGCATAAACCATACATCGACGTAAAAATTTATTGATTTATCTTATCGGATCTGCAAAACCTGTAGTCCGTGCTGGTCGGTTTCCTTTCCAGAGCGTTGGCTCTAGATTTGTACGGGTTTTTTTTCCTTCTTTACTAGCATCTCCCGTGGTCACATTCGGAGTGTGTACGTGCCGTCTACCGACAATGAATGCCCTAGTCTTCGTTCGTACGACCGTTCTGGCAGAACCTTTTGCTCCACGATTCCTTCGGTTCTCCTTTCGGGGGGGTATTCTATGGGATGGATTCTGCAAGACGGTACCGGCACGGTCGTTTGTCTCTTGACTGGCCTCGCGGGCTGACACATAAAACCAAGGAGTCACCGGTACGATGAAATGGAGCCGAACAGGCAACGCTACTTATAACCTATAATAGAATTATTTATGTACACAACCACGAATCGGGCTGATGTTGAAACCGCCTGCGTCGGATTGCTGGACGCTGGCGGATGGTCACCAAATGGAAGACGTCCATGAAAACCGATAATCATACATTCTTCCCATCGTCCCATTGTGGGACTCTCAGGCATTGTTCTCCTGTCAGCGTAGCTGCTCTCGGCTTACCATTGGTTCGAGTCCGCTTGAAAACCGTCAAGCCACAGGCTGGACAGTGAAACCGTTCCCCCCATCTTTTGATGGAATTGCTGATCGACAGTGCTATCAAAATTATACATTATTCCCCGTGCCTTCAGTGCTATTATTATAGGTTATATTTCTTACTTCCCAAAAAAAACCTTCGATCTCCCTACGGGACTTCATTGCTGCGGTTGTCCATTTCATTCCATTTGGGCCAATTCCAGTTCTGCTTACAGATTTTGTTTTAATACACCAAAACCAATGGACAGACGGACCGATCCGGGCAAACAATTCATCAACCATACCATCATCCTGTGGTGAGTTGGGTTTTTTTTTTCGGGAGTCGGACAGTAAGCGGCTTTGCGGGATGAAAAACCCGGAAATCGGCTTGTTTTGGTTGCTTCGAACCGGCTTTTGGTTGCTTCGAACAATCGTTTTTTTTTTGCGTGTCGTATTCTAACTGCCGATTAAAAATCGATTGTGGATTACTCCGAACTTGGCTAAGGGTTGAAAGGAAGGGGTTTGGAATTTAGGGGTGAGTTTTAGTGCTTTTTACTAAAAACACTATGAATCAAACTTTACTTGATTTTTCTTTATTTTTAAAATATTTTCTAAAATTGTTTAGAAATGTTACGGTAAATTACTTAAAGTTTTATTAAATTATTAAAAAACCGCCATACAACCAAACGCCAAACATGTAACCACAACAAATACTTTTCTTCTTTAGACATTTTATGTCACCCATGCAACATAGAACCGCTGAAAATAATTATTTTTGTGGTTTATATCTCATTTTTGCTTCCTTTACAGAATGTTCTATGTATGTATTCGCTTTGATAAAAGCAAACTGTTCCAAATGTTGTGGTTAAAACGTGAAGTATAACATTTGTTGCGCAAGAAGTTGAAAGATGAAAGAACGTTTCTGATGCTCTTTAAGCAATAGATTTTGGGTAAAATTTAGATAACATCTCATCGTACATAAGTACAGAACCACAGTTGCAGTTGGGCCACAGGAAAATGTGATGATGCCTCAACAAAACCATCTGTACACATTGGCTTTCCCTGCACGTACATCTCGCTGCGTAATAAGAAAACAATCTCGTTCCACTCTCAATCAAACGAGGTGGCGACGTACTGCTGTCGAAAGCTTGTCGAAAAAGTGTTCGGAAAAGTTCGTATCGATTCCTTTGTGTTGCATTCCAACCCCCCCTTCCCCGTTGCGTTCTTCAAACGCCCACCCGCGTTCAATGTTATGACACACAGAACGAACTTTTGGTTTTCTCACGGTGGCAAAACTTTACCCTCGGCAGCAGTACACAGTGGGTGCGTGCCCCAGGGAAGGATGATGTGTTTGCCAAAGCAGGGCCCGGTCTGTGGCTGTATGTATGTACCTTTCCAATTAGAGTGTTCGCGGTTCCGATGTCGCTGGAACTGATTAGTTCACGTGGGGCGGAGAGTCCCTGCCTCGAGATTGATCTTTGCTTCGCTCGTTTCGCTTCACTGTATTCATGCACTGGGACGCCGAGCCCTTCACTGTTTGATGTCGCTTGGTTGTGGTTTGGTTGTGGCTGCCGAGCCTTCCGTTCAATTGTCGATACAAGTAAGTAACAAACTTTCACTGGTTCCCTGCCTTCTTTCGGGGGTGTTCTTCCAGATGTTTTCTCTCCACCAAAAAAAAAAAAGAAAAAAAAAACAGTCTTTTCGATTAACAAAACTTTGCTTTACGTTTTTTCATTCGCTGCTACAAAAGAAAAAAAAGGCTCTATTCCCGTTGCCCATGAAAATTTGTCACAGTTTCACTGGTGCGTACAGTTTTCTTCCCTCCCAAGGAAAAGTTTTACACATTCTCGACCATTTTTTCTATTAAAAATGAAACTTTTCCAACGAGCGTTTAGAGCGGTTTTGGCTCTCTTCACAGACCGGGGGTTTGATTTCGTGGGAAAATCAATGCAATCACACTGATTAACTTTAACTTCACGCAAGGATGTTTCCCTCTACAGTGTGGGAGGGAGAAGCAAAAAAAAAACAAACAAACCAATTTGTTCTTTAGCGACAGGCACGCTACACTTTTGACACCTGCTGTTGAAATATGAAAATGAACTTGGTGCCACCGGTCTGTCAATTGCCATTC
>KI424240.1:7960-21184 GCA_000473375.1 Anopheles culicifacies
TTTGTTTGTTTGTTTGTTTCATTAAAATAGTTAACCTTCCGTTCCGTACTAGCTGGCATTAATAATTAATAATCAATTCGTACGAATTCTCATCCACTTTTTTTTTTGTTTTGTTTTTCGATGGATGCAATGCCGCTTATCTCAAATTTACAATATATTAAAACGTTTGAGGAATTTTGATGGAGTTTAGCTAGTTTTGCGTGATGTTTTTTTCTTCTTCTTCTTTGATTTATATCAACTCGTACTTAATATGCATTAAATGTTAAGTTTGAGTGTTTGTAAGGAAAAATTATAGTTATATTTATATGCTTGTATGTATATACGCTTGTTGCCATTGTTTGGTTACTGGTGTGTACAAGAGTGTTGTTAAAACATGTTGCCGCTTCGCATTCGTGTCCGGTGTTTTGTTTGTGTTTCGTGTGCTGTATGTATTTGGAAGTTGCGCTATTATAGTGTCTCTGCTTCAAGCTTCATGTGTCTCTGTCTGTCTGTTGAGGTGCACTGTTGCTAGTGTGTGGTGTAGGAGCATGGTTCTGCATGGAATTGCTCACTGCGCCTGCGGATCACATTGCAACAGCCGCACGATCGACGGATCACTCTTTGCTCCCTCGATGAACTCCTCCAGGCTGAGCTTGCCGTCCTTGTTGCGATCCATCTGGCGGAAGATTTTGTCCGTCCGCTTCTCCGGTGTGCTTTCGTCCTCCGGCATCTTCATCACCGAGCCGACCATTTTGTAAATGGCCTGTTGAGCATTGTCCAACCGAGCGGCAAACAGAAAGAAACCGTAAAGGGCATTGAAATCGTATAATCAATATAAACGACCCTCTCGTGTGCGATTGTGTATTTGTGTGTGTGAGTATGGAGGGGTGACAGGAGTGGGGGGAGGTTGTGTTCATGTGCGTAAAGGTTTGAACAGTACGGACTGGATGTGGACGATTCTAGGGCTATGGCGTTGGTTGTGGGGTAATTGTATTTCCGGCACAATTTGCCGTCAGACTTACGGTTACAATTTCCAGCATTTCCTGTCGGGAGATGTATCCGTTACCGTCCAGATCGTACATGGAGAATGCCCATTTCAGCTTCTGTTCTAGCTTGCCGCGCGAGGTAACGCTCAGTGCACACAGGAACTCCCGGAAGTCGATCGTACCGTCTCCGTTGGCGTCGAACGTCCGAAACACGTGCTCGGCGAACTGAAATTCGTTTTAAACAGGAAAGGGGTGAACATGAAGGCATGCTAACAGTAGGTGAGAACACATCCCCACAACCGAGAAGACAAATGTGTATTTTTACCATCCCATCTCTTTTGGGTAGATCAATCATCATTACAAGTCCAATTATCATCGATTTTCATTTCTCAGAATGAAAGCAACTGTGGGGTAAGCAACACACAATTCGCTGCTATATTTTCGCCATTTTTTCGTTGTTGTCGTAGAAAAAAGTACTGTGTGTTAACATTGGGACCATCTAAACGAGGCAATTTTTTATTGGCTAACTTTTAGAAACGAGTTGAGAATGTGCGCACAATAGCCGCAGCACACAAGGGAAAGAAGGAAATATTTAACGACGAACAGCAAATACAGCTAAAGGTCACAAACGACAAGGTCAATCATACCATTCCCATAAGAGAGAGTGGAATAGGCAAACAGTACAAGGAACACAAAAATAAAACTCAAACAAAATGCAGCATTCGAAAGAAATGAACCGAAAAATCAAACCAAAACTCGGCCCAATACCTACTGACCCGTAGCCAACAGATTTATGATTTTCGCCCTTTTTGAAAAAAAACGGAACCATTTTCCCGATGGCCTTCCTTTCTCCTTCCACCGTAGCAGCAACTTGTGCTCCACCAACAGTGGTGGGGCCGTGAACTGCCGCCATGTAGCGGCGCCCGGAAGTACCGAACACACCTTAACTTTTAGGCCAAAATTTAACCCACGATGGGGTAGAAATGATTGATTGGTTTTAGTATTTTCACTCACCGCTTAGGCGCACGGTTAATGGTTTTACTTTTCATTGTTTGGTTTTGGTATTAATTATACAACCGATGGAGGCGCATGGTGAGTGTGCGGTGCGTTAACAAATGATTTTTTAATGTTGTTTTAAGGGTAAAAGCACTTCATACTACGCTGATGAGAAGCAATGTGTATAATGTATAAGACTTTCCTCCAACTGCGATCGAACGTGGTCCACCCACTTGCAAAGAATGAAAAGATTCTAATGATTTCGTGATGGAGGCGCCTGGTGGTTTACAGATTATTGCAGGAAAATATTCCACCAAGACAAAAACATTGTTAATAATATTCTAAAGCACCATTATCGTGGTATGGACTTTGTTCGTAATCACATGAACGGTAAAAGCAAACAAGCTAAATGCCCCGTAATAAAACGTAATTGGAAACAGATCCGCTTTACAAATATTCAACAAGAGCAACAAGGTAAAAATAAAATTTAATCTCAACCATTCCCAAAGCACGGGCTAATTACGTGGCGCCGGGTTGCATTCGGATTGAATTGACTACACAACCTCCACGCGGAACCGAACCGCGAACGCGCAGTATCGTGCGTTTTGGTTCGTGCGAGAATTAGTACTCCGACGACTACTACTGCCCGATTTCCACCGGGAGGTTGCTTCCGGTTGCCATCGCACTCGAGAGTCTCCCACAGCAGGTCGCCGGAGAACTTTTAAACAATCTTCCACATCCTAATCCACTCAATGGGAAAACGAACGAAACGAACTCGACATTTTGCCGCGTTACGGTGGCCATGGGCGCGGATGGCGGTGGCACGTGTGAAGCAGAGCGAGAGTACAAAATACGAGGAAACTTGATTCAATTTCAAGCAACAACTCCCACCGTGAGATGGACGGCTTTTGGTGTTGTGCTTTTTTATTTCTTTTTGTGTGTTGTTGATCGTGTAGGCGACAGCCACTAGCTGCCTGCCTGCCTGTTCCTGTTGGAGCAAGGAACGGAACGATGATGGGAACAAACATCCCGGTGATAAGGATCAAAGCGAACCGACAAAGTGGCATGTGTGCGCTTAGAGCCGTATCATACGAGAGATGGCAACAATCGTGCTAATGTTGTATATTGAAGTTTGAATATTTTATCTGCTGTTCCCACATCGTGCGATTCGTGTGTTGTTCCATTCCATTGCATCAGGGTGGGTTTTGCATGGCTGGCGCTTTGTGAAGCAGAAGGTGGCTGCTGATTGGAAAGGAAAGGACAAGAGAAAAACATAATTTTACACTCACCTTGCTGGCGTCGCCGTAGGGGAAGAAGTTGCCATAAATTTTCTTAAACTCCTCCACCGACAGATGACCGCTCGGGCAGTCTTTCAGGAAGCCTTTGTACCATTCTTGTATCTCAGCATCTGCAGACGAAGGACGCCGAAGGGCCCAAGGAAGGAAAAAGAAAAATGGTGTGTGAGAATAGTCGTAAAAATACACAAAACCAACACAACCCATAAACAAATAAGCTAAACGACAAAATAAAAATGGTGACCGAAAAATACATGAAAGATACAGCACAGCAGTGCTCTCCTTCGAGAACGATTACGGTCGCCAAACCGACGTATGTCAAGACGCGACGATCCGAATGCGACCGATGTGCTGACGTAAATTTAAATATGATTTCGAGCAACGAGTTTGTTTTTCTCGTTTGAGGAAAGTCCCTATCTCTTAGCTTTTACTCGTAGTTCCTTCTTTCCGAGGGCTTTTTTTGTGCCATAACACACATATCATCAAGAAATCGAATAACGATTACCTTGTTTTCTTTTCGCAGACAACAGTTTGAAAAGATCGAACGGCTCCGGCTCCGGACATGAGCCACAAAATCGAATCTTTTGCTACATACAGCACAATAGCACAATAATGGCGTATTAAGACGTTTGGGAAATCGTTTCGAAAAGCAAGAAAATTTATTGTTTCGAATTCGATTATTTATTTATCCGCATTCGCAAAACTGAGCATCCAAAACCCCGATGGTAGGCGCACGTGAAAATTGTGCAGTTTGTTTTCCGGTGTCCAAACTACTGTTCTGGCGGTAGAAAGAAAGGAAGGCAAAAAAATGAACCGGAAGCCAAAAGAACGCGCGCGGCCAATTCGTTTGTAAATCTTCTGCCGGTTATTTGTTGTGTTGCGGGCCTTGTTTATGCTACGGTTCCGTTCGATCGACCGTTTCATGGTTCTTAGGAGAGTAATCGAATCGCATCGAGCGACTGGAATGGAAATAAATATGTTATTGACCGTCTGCACGTATCAGATGGGCCTAGCAAGGAGGCAGATTTTACTTTCTCTGCAAATTGTCTGTTGTTATTGTTCTCTGAATGATCCGCTTATCTGCTTCGATGGTAACCGGTTTAAGCAGAGCAATAATTGCTTTAAAATGATGAAAAAGTAGACTTACATTAATTTAAAATAAGAAAACCAATGTAAATTGACCATCTGCTATAAAGGAAGTGAAAACTTCTTCTAATTTCCAACAAATTATCGAACAAACTGTACAAAAATTCTACCAAAAGCTATTTATCACCTAAAAACATCCTTCCTTATGATAAATTACGCCACGGTTCGTACCGTCCAACGCAACAGCAATGCATTAGTATTGCTCAACGTTTTACTTCACACGTTTATCGTGCCCAATTCAGCACGAATCCTTGTGTCCGTTTGGTTTTGTACCCTGAAGTGCCTACTTTATTTTTCGTCCTATCACGATCCATTTCTTGAACCACCCGCTTGAAGTGCTTGAAGCCCGGAAGACGGTTACATATGGTTACATTTGCCATTATTTTTCAACATACGCTCGGGGTTCCGTAGAGCATTTGTAGCATCCGTACGGATGTTGCCACAAATTACGAAATGAAATGAGGCATCAACATGCCATTCCGGAGAGGAAGCTTCGTGCACTTTCCACCGACGAAAGTAATGTAAAGCTGCACGTGCAAGTTACTTCGAATTGTATTGGGAAGGAAATTGCACACGAACAAGTGGCAAATTAGCACCGACCGGTGCCTCCTATAAAAGGGAGTGTGTGAAGAATAGCGTGGGATAAAGCCTACAGTGAACCCAATAAAAGGGTCTCTTGCTAAAATGGCAGCCAGAGAAAGCTCGAGAAGGCGAAGAAAAATAGATACCCGGGCGTGATTTATCCTTTTCGTAACGTAAAGGATTTTCGGTCGAATATAGATCCCTTCGGGTCAACCTGCACGGAGGATGCGCGTTGGGAGGTGTCTTCGAAAGAAGCTTGTCTGCCGTTCTGCATTGGTTTCGGTTTCATTAATTTTGGCACCCATTCCTTCCCCAAACCAAGCCACTGGCAAGCTAAATTCATCCTTTCCTTTGTGTGACTCTGGGAAAAGAAAATGTACATTACACTTCTTGAAAGGATATACGCAGTGGGTCGCAGAAAAAAAAACACTTGAATCCCTTGCCGAATTTTGGGATCGAGTAAATTAGCCCTGAAGTGCGTGAAATTGCAAACAGACAATCGTAAGTCCGGGAAAATTACAAAAACTCAGATGGATTTGTTTTCTCACTTGATGATCCATTCCACTTTCTATTCGTACTCATTAAGAAAGATGGTAATTAGGACCTTTAAGAAAACAGGTAATTAAGATGGAACCTTCTATGGGGCAGTTTCACTAATCTTCCCAATGGTGAACCATAACAACTGTTTGCTTCATCTTCAAAAATAAAGCTTGCCTTGAAAGATGAAGCCAGGCGCCAGTAAACAATAAGCCTGGCAATATATTTGATTGATAAATTAATATAATAATTCGATGAGCACTGGATTCGTCCAGTTATCGATTGATTCGTAAAAACCCGAACGCCAATACTTCATGATCGTCCGTGATTCGGTGGAATCATTAATAGGCCAAAGGACGACCCAGTTATTGCACGCTATTATCATTTAGCCCATCACATTCGGATCAACTGATTGCCGTTCCTTCATGAAGTGAAATTGATGGGTCTCAAGCATGGCGTTACGTGCTTCTTAGACCGCACATCCTTTCTGCCAATTCACACAACAAAGCGAAGAAGCATTGTTCATCGCAGACATCGTAAAAGCCGCGACCGGAAGAAGAAATGGTAATAAATGGTTAAGAATGAGCTCCGATGAATCACCGATGGGAGTCACACGGCCGCGATTGTTGCGAAAGGACGTTCTTTTTCCCTCCCCAACGTCGCAGGGTGTGTACGCAAAGAAAGGGACCACTTTTACGAGCCCCAAAGCGTTCGATTTAATGAGCCGTATGGTGAAAAACGCACGGCCCGAAGTTCTCGGGCCACAGTCAATAAGGAACGCGAAACCGACGAACGGATTAACGGAAACGGGTGTAAGCGCACCGTTGAAAGCATTTCCTTTCGTCCTGAAACTGAAACTTCGTTGTGATTGATGATCGAGGCACGTCTGTCTGCCCTGGGGTAAGGTCGGTTCGGTTTTATTGACCTGGGCAGAAATATAACAAATCCCATCACCTCGCAAGCATACAGAAGACCACTGTCGAAGGTCGATACTGATAGTGGCGGCAGGATAGAGCTTTATCGTAGTGATGTTGTACGGCGGTGGACTGAAACTCACCGTTCAGACACACCGGAACGGAAACTGGATTTATTTGATTGAAGAAGATGTCGTTGGGAACGACAGTCTACAAAACCTGCGACCAGTGATAGCGATCGAAATGCGGTGGGAAGCTCGGTAGCGAACGATAGACCGTACACGCGAAACGGAAATGTATTTCCTGTTGAGCGTACCGCACACGTATCTGCCACTGATGACGCGGTTCGTGGTTGAGAATCCGTTCGTTTGGTTGATTTTTATCGTAACCTGTTCAGGATCTTTCCGATTCAGGAAACCAGTTTTAAAGCGCTGTCTTTAACTGCATCCGAATGTGGAATTAATTAAAAAGTTTACAAACAAAAGGGATTCGTTCAAGCTGTTAATTTTAATACGAATTAAATCGACGAATTAAAATTGCCTGTGCAAGGAAACGCTTGATTACATTTCGCCTAAAAGTATGCAATGTGAAATGTGTTCATGAAATGAATACAAGCATGTACGGAAAACCCCGGTGAAATTGCAATTGAATTGCGTAGTCCATCAATCGACATGCAATTGTAATGAGTTTACCATCTCGAACGCGTACACAGGCCCTATGGGGCCACTGAATCCGAAATATTCAATTAATAACATATTGTGAGGATAATGATATGATCATGCTGCCTCTCTAGCACAACATGTTACGCAACTATTGGATAATGTTATATTTCACACGAAGAAGACACCAATAATTAAGTTATGCGTTGGAATGAGGCAAACCCCAAAACAAAAAAAACCGTTACACCACCATTAGCGACGGCATTACTTCATATTGAGCAAATGAGATGTGCGGTCGCAGATGTGTTTCATTTTAGAGGAGACTTTTACTGGCGCAGTGTTTGTCATTCAATTCCGGCTCTGTCTACTCGTGATGCTCATGTTTGCTGCTATGCTCCCCTCACAATTTCCCCCTCCTTCTCCTCTACAGGTTAGTATTGTGGTTTTATTCATTCTAGAGACCATCATTTTTACGTTAGCTCGCCACAAGATCCCAAACACTCCGCCGTGGTGGCTTAAGAACGATGAACGAGCAAACGAAAAATGCTTCTGGGATCTGTAATGAATAATAATATCCCGGAATGATAGCGTCCGACCCTGGTCTCCGTCGACGGAATGGGAGATGCGCTACACTTCACGGGGCTAAAAAGTACGCACACGGATTAAGTCCTAAACACGGGGCGATCTAAAAATATGCGGGCAAACCACCGTGAGCTACACAGTTCTACTTCGACCGTCCCATACCTACCTGAGAATTCTGTGTTCTGCTTCAGGTCCTCCAGCACCTCCGGCTTCAGTTTGCTGTTTTGCTTGCCCATTTTGTATTTCTGTGTGTGTGTGTTTGATGGGAGGTTTCGGTACCGTGCGTTGAACACTCTCCTGGGGATCGGGGATCTGGGGAGGTTTGATGGGGCTTCCGGCTCCTTTGTCGCTAGCGTCGGGATGAGCAAACGCCAAATGCTTACCTCGCTGTACTCGACGAGGAAGAAAAGAAATTTATCTTAACTTGCGTTACTTTCACCGTTGTGCTACGCGTGTGTCTCGCGCCCGGTATGAGGTTATTTTCCTCAGAACAAATAGCAGACAAGTGGCCGGCAGTTAGGCTCGGTGGCTTCAGCGCAAATAGAAATGATTAAAGCACCCAATGGTTCAAAATGCTGCCGCTAGTGCTTACGCGTCTTGTAGCGCTTCGATTCTGCCTATTTTTTCTCTCCCTCTCGCTCTACTCTGTTCTCCTTCTCGTTCTACTACCTCGTCTCGTGTTGCCCGCAGCGTTTGTTGTCTTTTTAATGAGGTTTATGTGTTGCGTTGCGTTGTGTTTTCGCTTTTTCGTCCGTCTCACAGCTCTTGTTTGTCTTCGAACTCGGCCGCAGTGAACGCAGTTTTGCCGCTCGTGGGGCTGCGTTACACTTTTCAATTTCTTAATTAGAAAAGAATAACAACGATTTATCTCGTCCGGTACCGTGGCTGTCAGGACGGTGTCCGAGTTGTCCCGCAAGAAACTACGCGCGAGTGCACGTCGGTTGGGATCGGGATTAGATTACGAGGATGTGAAGCTGTGAAGCCAATCCGTGTTCCGTTGTCCGCCTTTCTTCACTGTCAGGGGTGGGTGATGTTTCCCAGCGCAAGATAACCATCCATTTCGTAGTGAATCCACCGGAAACATTTGCCATGGAAAGGAAAAGCAGAAAGAAAAATGATATAAGAAAAGCTTGATTGGTACTTTTCTGTTATTACTTCGGTTATTAATGATTTTCCCTTATATCTATCGTGGATTTTTTGTTGTTCGTACAGTTCCGCAAACTTATTCCACTTTATGCCGAGAGAATTGTTCCACGAATATCTGCCTGTTCCGTTCATTACATTCGACGTGTTCGGGTTCGAGAGTTCGTGCCGGTATTCACACGTCTAGTTGGTTGTGGCATGCCAACACTTGAGCAGTAATAGAAGTTTTTGCTTCAACTGCTTTTCTCTCGAAGTTGCTGCACCGTTTGGGATTTCTTTCATTTCCAGTTTTGCCAATAACCGCTTCTAGTTCTTACGATTTTACGCGTATCGGATGAAAATGCCAATCCACTCAACCAGGATTACTGGCTACCAGTAATTGACCGTTTTCCGTTTAATCATCGTTCGTTTCTAGATTACAATTTTACGAACTATATAGTAAAGCTATTTACGATTGAAAGTAGTTTCCGTTTGTTTTTTTTTTCGGATAAATAAGTGTGCTGGAATTAGTTACAAACACTTGTGGACGTGCCAATCAACCGGTACTACCACAAGGTTGAAGTGTCTTACCAGGTAAACTAACTTCTTAGATACACTACCATTCGGAAAAATGGCTTTTCTTCTTCACTACGCAGCTTTTTGTGTGTAAAGCATAGATAAAGAAGAGAGTGGTACTAGATGTTTTACGCCCGGACATACGTTCCATCCGATGATGGATCGGATGTCGCATCCGTTTAGCAACATTGTTGTGTATCAGTCCTACTTTACTCGACTTACGTTGCTGCGGAGCGTCGTTTTTCTCTCGCAAACGAACGGTGGGTTAATTGAATCTTTAGAGCGTTTTCCCCTGAGGTACGGCGATGAGCTACTTGCCGCATTGGAGACAGCTTCCAGCTATCGGCCTTCGGTCCTTATGAAAACGCACCATGCCACCGGAAGGTGTGGATGTAACAATCGAGGAGGCACCTTCTTCAATTAGCGGAAAGCAGCAAAAGAAAGCAATGGCTCGATTGCTCCCCCTTACACTCTGATGAAGTTAGTTGTCGCTGCGGCTTTGTGTAGTTGAAATTCAATTTCCACTAATAACTACGGACACCGCAACTGTGGCACCAATACTGCCACCCATCACCGGGGAACAAACCCAATCAATTGCTAATGCATCCGCATAAGTCTAAAGGGAAATAGAGTGTACTGCTTGTTGTTGTTTTTTGTTATTACAACAAGGAAACTAGGGGGACAACTTTTTATGTTTAATAGAAACACTGTTTCCGCTCCTTTAATACGATCGGCACGCAGATGGCGATAGTTGGAGCGAACGTGTCGTGAAACACGCCCGATGAAATTAGTTTCCACAAGATTGTCAGTTATCCTTTCGCATCTTTAATGCTCTCGAACTGTTTAGGTTTTGTCGGATTTAGTGATTTACGCATAAAAACGACGATTACGCCCTAAAGTATGCAATACGCATTACAAAATCCCCTTAAAATATGCAAACTATAAGTTGTTTGTAGATTTCAGTTTAATAATCTCTTTTTCTCCCATTTTTTTATGATTCAATGATTACAATAAGAGCGAAAATGGTACATTCACCGTTGGATCACCTTTTTGTTTTATAGTTAAAACATGTATTTTATTTCGAAAACGATTGAAAACAGGCTTTTTATTCGGAAAAGGGGAGTGGTTGTTCATACAGGCGACGACAGTAACGACAAGATTCCGGAGCCTAGGAATGGTTTCGTCTCGACACGCGCGTCATTTCATACTCAGGGAAGTGTACACGGCGTTCGTTATATGTTTCGTGTGTATTGGGGGTCCTTGTGTTGTTGCAACGTGTTGTTTATGTTTTTGCTGTCTGTCTGGGTTTTTTTTGTTTGTTTGCAGAGTATGTAGTTAATAGTACAAGAAATGAACCGAACACAGCCAGTAGAAAAATGTAAAAAACTAGCGAAAGCGCAATATTTCATTTTAGGAAAGATTTTCCTTACCATTTTAAGCTGGTTTGCTTAATTTGTATGTTTTTTTGTTTGTTTGTTTGTTACCATTCTCTTTGTTTGTTTTGCTTTATGTTTACAAATGCTTGAAGTTTTGTTTCGTTTTGTGTACCTGTCTCCAGTAATGCTCTGTTTATCATTATAATTATTATTTTAATATAGAAAAAGAAAACATCCCATCAACATCACCGCATGCTCTATACTTAATTTTGTAGCTCTGTAACGCTCCTCTTGCCTTTCGTCCGATATTCCACGCTCCTTGCCTAGCTTGACCGTTTCGCTCTTAAACAGGGTTCGTGGGGAGTGGAACGTTGGGATGCAAATGTAGCTGTGTCTTATCATTTTCTACTGCTTGGTTTTGTTTGGTTTTTGCTCGGTAAGGATTTGCTGCGGGATTTGAGATTTACGTTAGCATTTAAATATAGTTATACGTGTGCAATCTTTCCTTCTACCGCTTCCTCACATATGCACAAACCTGCCGCTCAACACCACCATTCATTCATATTGTTTCCAATTTTGGTTTTCTCGTTCCAACGATCCACAGTACATTCTCGTAATGGAGTTTTACACATTTAGAGTGAAGAGTGGGTGTGTGTTTTTGTTATGTGTGTGCTTCGATTAAATTGTTTGCATATTTTCGAGTCTTTCATCACCGTCCGCCGTCAAATTGTGTTGCTGTTGGCCACTGTTCGACCTACCCACAAAAATCTATCCTCATTCTTCTCGCAGGGTCATTTTCAGCTTCGCGCATATGAGCGTGACGTGAGGAATGGTTGCAGTAGCTGCTTATTGCACGCTCATTCATTATATTTCTTCTTTTTTGTGCTAGTAGACACCAGTTAAACTTGTGCAAAAATGAATATTTTCTCTTCCTTTTTTTGGTTTTATTTATTAGCAGGAGCTTGCTCTCGAATTTGACATCTAGTTTTTTTTTTTTGGTTTGTTTTGTTTGTTCCTTTCCTTGCGTTCGTATGTGAGTGCATATTTTGTTTTACTTAATGCCCTTTTTTTGTTTCTTTCTCTTATATGTTTAACACTTTTCGTTAGCTGTCACGGTGCAAACCCGCATGCCCACAGCATTCACTAATGGGGAATAATGAGCTGAGATACGCTATCTGACTCTGGTTGGATGCATTTTGTTCTGGGTGTTTGTTGGGATTCTTGCTCTGCATAATATAAATATATCAACAGTAGTGCTCTTAGTTTCAATCGTCGCGCCTTCTCTTCGCCGGTGCAGTTTTGCTTGTTTGTGTAAGTATTACCATGTTATTTTACTACCATTGTTTAATTTGTCTCCCTTTTTACGGCCGTCATGCGAAAGTGCTTTCCATGTTCATCGTGTGCTTTAATATAATTCGATTCCTGCACCATGTATCCAGAAAGCTGCTAGAGCTAATGCTAGTAGCTATTGCCAGCTTTTGAATCAGTCGGTCACACAGCTGCTTTTCCTCGCCTTGGGATTCCTTTCTTGGGGTTTTCGGTGACTGAAGCAGCATTTAAGCCATTTGCCGAAACTTTGCTAGTATTTGTAACAGAACGTTAACTTTACAAACTGTAAGCAAATGAAACACATTGACTAGAATTTTCAACAACAGTACACAATAACACTTCCCCATAATAAACGTAAAAAAGTAATTATAAATATTGAAACAAATATAACAAATTTTAACAAACAATGTAAAGGAAGTAAACTTGACTAATCAATTTATGACACTGCACTGTTTACGAACAGTGATTTTAAAATCAATATCAAAGCAAAACGAAACATTAAACAACACTGTGAAAAGCTATCTGCCAAAAATCACAAATCAATGCCACAGAGTGGGGGACATTTGTTTCGATTTCTTGGTTCTGATTTCATGTACAAACAATCAGTGTTTTTTTTTATTTTGCCGATATGATAAACTCATAACGATTCCGCAACACGACGCAGGACACGATAGACACTTTTTCTTCCCATGGTAAAATTGCCATTAGTCTGGCAAAGATTTGCTTTGTACGACTCCATTGTGTAGCGTTGCCACATGATTGATTCATGTAGCTGGAATTATGGAAATTTATGTGTCGCGTTATGCAAAGAAAATATTGAAATATTTTGTCAGACCGTTCAGCTGTGTAAATGCTGGGAAAATGTTTGATGACTGCCGTTTAGCTGTACACGATCATCCATCAAAATGTGTCTTGATTAACGCCTTGAAGGTCAGCGTGATAGGAATGTAATCAATAAGAATAGCGAATCGGTCCCAAAAATCACAACGAATATGTTGAATGCTTCGTAAGTGCATCAAACATGACGTCGCTATTTTTTGAATGGCTATTTAGAAGCTTTCTCATTTTCGCCTCTTTAGTAAAACTTTCGCTAAAAGCAAACAAGCGCTCTTACTAAATAGAGAGTACATTGCAATGAAGACATC
>KI424241.1:6705-21311 GCA_000473375.1 Anopheles culicifacies
ACCTCGGTCCTGCCCGTACGAGGACCAGCGTCTCAATATCCTCGGCCACCGAGCCGCTCCAATAAATTTTTTATAAATGTTAAATAATTCCATACTTCAATACTTCATTAATTCTGTAAAACTTCAAACTTTACACAAATTTCTCAGCAAAAATCAATAGCTAGCTTCAAAACTATAATTTCATTTATTTATTTATTTATTATACTTACTTTTGCAGTTCGTCCTTCACCTACATAAGAACATTTGTTGTTTTTGCGGTTTATTATATATTTAAAAGGCGTTATTTCAGACGTTAGAAGGCGTTATTGCATAATGCTATTTTACACCATTCAAAATGTTTTTGCTTTCACATTTTTCATTCCTTTATTGCGTGATTTATGAAAAAAATAATTCGACTTGTGTTGTATGTTTCAATCTCAAGAGCAGTGATTCCCAAACCTTTTTGTCCTGACTCCACTTTTCAGTCAGCATTTATATCACCGCCCATGTAAAGATATCTATTTTATGAAATGGTCAAACAAATAGTAAATACTTAGTAAACTTTTAAAAACCATACAGTATTTCATGAAAAAGTTCGTATTTAAAAAATAAAAATCTTAAGTTTCATTAGTTATTCAGAAGAAAGTAATCAATTTTTCCGTAATTTTGGTGTGAATGATTCAACTGAGGTTATTTGTATTTATTTGTTTAACTAAGTCAGGCCGACTGTTTTGTTGAGATCGCCTCTTTCAACTGTGTGGGATTTCTTACTATGTCCTGCATATTATGAACAGAGCGAAATGTTCTACTACATAAGATAATATATTACATTTCGGATTTTAAAGATACATTTCGATAATGACTTTTCTTGGCATTTTGCTGTGAAAAATAATAAATAAAATATAAAAAAGATTGGAAACTACTGAGAAAAAAAGTGGATTTAATTCCATTACGTAGGTTGAATTGCACAAAACATTAAGACACATTCTCAATTGATTATAATCCGTTAATAGTGCTTCCACATTTTGCGATTGTAATAATAACATTTCAGAAGAACAAATAGAGAGTTACATTTATGAGAGATAATAATTAATAATTAATAGATTAATTATCAAACCGACCATCAAATATTTGCAAACGTTCATAAGTGGGCGTTAGAGACCACATTGGAAATTACAGGCCTAGGATTGAAACTGATCAATGCAAACTGCTATAGTTAAGTGTGTAGTTGAAGGGAATAAGCTACAAGTGACAATTACATTCATTAGCTTTGCCTAAGACAGACCTAAAGGTTTTGTTTTAGTTAAAAACTGTTGCTTAATGTTTAGATCGTTTTTCACTGCTTATGTCACCTTCTTACTGTTATTTCGCTAAGTTAGTTTTGTTTCCGTTTTAGCGTTCAGGGATCTCATTTTGGGGTGGGTATCAAGCTTTTTGGACGCGGAAATAGCCATTTGTCGGAATGGCAGTTGAGGCCCTCAACATTATGGCTCCTTTGCCTTAGACAAAAGGGGGGGGGGGGGGGGGGGGCTGAACGACGCGACCCCAAGCAGTAGTGAAGGGATTTTGGACTAGATTTATGGTGTGAAACATCAGCGCTCTTAACACTACATATGGGTTTACACTTATAGTCAGTTCTTATATTATTATATATCATTCAATAATAGTTAGAAAATGTTATATGAATTCCGTATTATTATTAATAATATCAATATATAAATTAACAAATATGATAAAAGTGAAAATGTTCTTCATGAATAAAAAAAAAATAATAAAAATGAAAAGTGTTAAAACAAATATTAAAATAGCGGTTTAATATCGCAGTAAAAAGGGAATAGAAAACACATTATTAACAGCATGTGTAGAAACTAGAAAACAACTATGCCAAACAAGTCAAATATAAAAAGGGAAAATAGGTGGGTGGCAAGGGTACGGCTCCTTAAACGATGTCAAAGGTTGGAACGAATATCCGCTTGGGGAAGGTGTATGTGTGTGTATGTGTATAAAGTGTTAATCGTGAGCGGGGAGCGAACGGAGCGCAGTTTACTTAACGTCCCACATTTCGTTTTGTGTTCAATTCGTTTCGATTTATCGAACACCGCGGGTTTCATGCCGGTGCCTATGTGTGCGAGCTCGTACGTCCTCGCGTATTGGGTCTATCGATCATGGCTGGCAAAGCGGGACGATGATTTCATCCGTCCTACGGCACTGTGTGCACGTGTTCGCACCCATTCCAACCCCCTTTGCGGGGTGCATCCCACACACGGCCATTTCCAGGGAAGTGTTTCCTATCTTCCATCATCACCCCTCCCCAACCACGGGGCCCATCGTCTAATGCGAGATCTTTGTTGGGGCTGTTGGGTGCCTTGTGTGTTGATTTTTGTTGTTGTTTGTATGCGCACTTTGCCTGCTGGCGCTGTTTGCCATAGCGTTGATCACGTAAATTCAAATGCAATGGCAGTAACAGCAGCAATACACCCAATCGCTAACAACGGTCCCCCGGTAACCACAAATGACAAACAACGCCACCAGCGCTACTATGCAGCGGTGTACCATCGCACACGAAAATTGACAAGTTTCCATACGTGTTCATGAGTAGAAGTTGGATGCTCATTAGTATTGATAGTAGTAACTTTTATAACTTAGACATAATAATAAAATTAAATCATACTAAAATAATGGAATTTAATTCAATTTAATATTGAAGGAAATAGAATACGATAGAACATTTAAAAAAGTATAACGTGACTTCCAAATTTTTTTTGTAAATTTAAAGAATAATATTTCGTTAATAATAGTAATAATAAAAATAAAATGTATGACAAAATGGAAGATCCTTTGCAGAGCCGGGACGAGGGACATGTTTGAAACAAGTATAATTTTATAATTACTGGGTTTTTCAAGTTTCTTAAGTGAGGCAAGCCACAAACTCCGGACTACTTTCAAGTTGAAGTGGGCTATTTAGTTAATTCTACCACATACCAGTTTAGGTGACAAAGTTGAATGTTAATGAAACAAGTTTTGTAGAGAATAAAATTTTGAAGTTTATAGAATCTAGAAAGTCGGGAAGCTCCACAACTAATTTAACATATATCATTTAACATTGAAAATAATTTACAAATGGTTAAAACATTCTCAGTTTAACTCGAAACCCCTATAATTGAGTTAACGTGTTGTCTGTTAATTCTTCCAGGTTTTAGTATGATATTTGGCATTATTTTTTAAATTAATTATTTAATCTAATTATTATTTAATCATTATTTAATATTAGTGGACTTTAAGCTTCACTGAATCGTAATTTTTTTTTATTTGGAAATTAAAACATTCGACCGCCAATCAATAGATTTGTGATGTACTTGAAATAAGCTAATACAAGTGAGGTAAATTAAAATTATTTATTAATTAACCAAAAACCCTTTGTTTCAATTAAGTAACACATATTGAAACATGATTCATGCTGCAAGTTTGAGTTTGCCTGCAGAAGTAAATTATTCTGCCATGAAAATACTGAACATTTTCAAGAAACTTATCCATCCACCGTATATCCGCTTGGGCGTAATAGGGTTTACTTCCCCCGTACTTTTCCCCCGCATCTTCCAACTGCTTGTAGAAGATATCGGCTGACACGGAAAAGACCAGCAACAACCGGATGAGGTCGCGTCCGTTAGTGGGGGCTGATTGTTGGAGGCTAGAGTGTATCGACCATGCAACATACAAAGCAGAAACATACGCACACACAAACGCCCGCACGGTGGGTAATGGGAGGGATAGGGGGGCAAGCGGTACGATCGAATCGCGGCGGCGGCGACGGCTAAAGATCGAAACGCAAACACCACCACCAACCACCGGTACACGTAGCCTGCCGTATGGGCTGGGCGAGACTGCTTGGCGTCATACTGTCTGCCAGAGCGTCGGTTTGTTCATACATTTTGTTGTGGTACTTTGCCACCCCTCGATCACCTCGATGTACAGCACCCGCAAGGCAAACAAGGGGGGACGGACGAGGCAGGGTGTGTGTGGCAATGGCAAATGGATTTCAGAAGCCGTACTGATCCCGCGCACGGTAACGAAAAGGAACGAAAACGGAACGGTGGAATGGTTGTGTTGTTTAAAATGGAAAAAGAAACAACGAGACAAAAAAAATGTATAACACGCCACACTAACTCCCGATGTCCATTTGATGCGCGCCTCGTTCTAGGGAGGGAAGTGACGCTGTGTTGCGCGCTAGTGTTTGCGTAAGTGCATGTGCATCGGGGAACGCGATATGGATGCATTTGGTTGGGCCAGCGCATGGCAGCCGCATCTCCGGTTGCAGGCCTGACCTCGCCGCTGTGTCTGCATAAGAATATCGTTATCAACACCGAGCAGTACATGGGGGTCTAGACCGGAGACGGGATCTTCCCCGAGAACCATCCCTGGCAAAGTCGGCAAGCCCCAAGGTGGTGTGTTGAAGATCGCTGGAGAAAGATCACCGCACCATTTCGCTGGAAGATGGTTGCGAGTGAGCAAATAAGGGCCTTTTTTGTTGGCGATGCAACCCAAACGCGAACGCGCAAGCCACCGGCAAAGGAGTAGGAAAAGAAAAAGTGCCTCGGATGCGTTCCATGCCATAAAAGCCTAAAATGCATAAAGTAAGAGGATCGACAGAGGGAGTAGCGAGATAGAATGCTGGAATGGCAGCATGAAACATGGATGTTTTGTTTTACTTTCCAGCAAACCGGGAGTGTGCGTTTGCCTCGGGTCGGTCACAATGGTTGGAGGAGAACGCACACAAAAAAGTATGAGTTGCATCGTTTTGCAGCTCGTAAATAAATCCACTCGACGGCATGCATTGGGCAGGGAAGCGTGGTCTAAATGTTTGAGTTTTTGGTTGGAATCTGTTTGCTGAACCTGTTTTTTTTACTTTCGGCACTGTGATTTGCTTAAGCAACAACCATTTCTACTCATCGTGCTGCTACTGGATAGTTAGTGTTTGGAAAAGACATGCATTTGCTGTGTGTGGTTTTTACGATAAAGGACACATTGAAAGATCTACATCTTCCCTTTAACAAGGTGCCAGAAGACATAAATCGGCTGCATGATCTTTAAACTTTAATTTTGTTTTTACCCAACAGTGCTTTATTTTCTTTTCCTCCAATTCAGCGATACAGCTCAGCTTCACGCAGTGGACGATTGCGAACAGAAAGTACGGACGATGTTTTCATTCCTGACGTCAACTTCAATTATTTAGCAGACAAGTTGTTTTGAGGTCAATCAATTCATTGAGTTGCCCTTGCTGATGGACTAATCATCTAAACAGACAAGACATGCCAATCGAATCAGATCAATATGATTGAATGTGCCCGTACCACGATGTGTAACGGAATTGTGTTCATCGGGCCGTTAGAAATAAAATATTATTTAATCATTTTAATCATAAATAATCATTTTTTTTTAAATTTATGTTCAACGGTATATCAAGAAGATAATTTTGTTTGCTATAATTTTAATAAGCAATTAATAAATAGGATAAATTTTGGCTTCTACTATGAATAATTTAACATTTCCTTCGTATTGCTTACTATTTTTTTTCAAACTAATGAAAAAACTGATTAATTAGTGTTATTAGCAAATTAGCAATTGAAAGCAACCTTTCAAGGCAGAACATTTTGTTTGTTTCCGTTAAATAAATTCAAAATTTATTGAATATTAAATGAATTACAATTAAATTGTAACAAAGTACTTTCTTTATATAGTGCTTTACGTGAGATGAGTAAAACTCACATTAATGGCGTGATTGTTAAACTTTTAAATGATCTCAGCAATTGTGCCGTTTTTGACATGAGTCTCGAAGTTACTGAGGACAAAAAAGCTTGAGGTGTTCAAGTTTTCATGGTAGGATTCACTTCCGTTACAAAGTATCTACGAAATACCACCACACGAATAAGCGCCGTGCAGTAGTGTGCAAATGATAAAAAAATCTCTTTTCGAATATCTGTAAAAGGCTCAAACCTAGAATCTACTTTGAATATGAAATAGTATTCTCCTAAATATTCATTAAACATCAAACTAGGTTTACACCTCTCGAAGTGTTCTTACTACACACGAATAAAATGTATTGAATGTAGCAACTCGGTAACCATGGATATGCCGTAACTACGCTGGTCTTAAACGTCAGGACCGATGATCGAATCCCATTCGGACCGTTCCCCCGCACGCAGGGCTTACCATCTTTTTGCGGGTAATTTATAGTCAAGGAATCCAGAAATCTCAGTCCAACACATTTCTGTGGCACAGCCACAGAAAAAGTAGAAGAACCAACTAAGTTTTTCCGCGTTAATGCTCAATACTTTAATGTTAAATGGAAATGTCTTATGAATCAAACTACATCTGAGAATCGAGCGAAACAAGCGATAAAAAACACTGAACGGATAAAACTGATTAATAGAAAAAATAAATAAATAACACCAAGCATTGTATCTTAAATAAATTTTTGGAATATAGAATCCGCGTTTCTGTCAACATCAGAATTATAGTTATTGAAATAAAAAAAATATTAATAATTTCTGTGTAATATGTATTGTACGAATGTAATATGCGAATGCAGTACTCAGCAATAACTTTGTTTTTTGCATCGAAACTAATCACAGACTAACTTATACTAGCCCGCCAGAGCCCATTTTAGACAAACCTGCTTTAAGAATATGTTATGATCAGTTAGTTTAATTAATTCGATATTCACAAGTAATACATATGTGTGTTTATAGCATAATGTTTTCTTGCTATGAAATCTTAATTAATGAATTATAGTGGTTTTTGTACTAATTTTCCAAAGATATTTTACAGATTATAATCATAGCATCTGATCGGTCTAGTTGTTCTTCAAGAATATAAAAAAAAAGAAATAAATAATCTTAGCTTCTCCACCTCCAACATTAACATTTTAGGGGAAATAAATAAAGTCCAAACAATCAGATTTCTGTTGCCATAAGAGTTATAAGACGTAGAGCCTTGGTTCATGAAGAGTTAGACACGTTGATAAGAGTTATGTATGAAATCGTTAAAGAAATGATCACCATTCTGGGAACCGTACGTTTAAAATCTTTGGCAAACCACTCTACACCCTTACCTAAGCTCCTTCAGACACTGTATGCTGTGCTATAAATACGTCTGAAACCCACTACATCAATCATTCGTTTCAGTTTGAATGCTCGCACGTCTCGGAAAAATCTTGCCTATGTTGCGATCATAACTCCAATTCTTCGAACAAACTTATGAGCCTTTCCAACCACTCTGGGTGGGGATGCTAACTGTGTCTGCATGTATGTTGTGTGTTTTTTTTTTTTAATTGGCATCCAAATCAGCAGACAGTTTATGGAAGATTTTGATGTGGTCTCTTCCTCTCCCGCCCCCCTTCCAAACAGCCCTGCCAACTTGATTCATAATGCTGCTCGAACTTCTTTTCGCACCATTCAGATGATCAACACCCGAACCACTGCTTGTTTGGTGTGTGTGTGTCTGAGGAATAACCATTTTCCCGTTTTTTTTGCTTTCTTCAGTTTCGTCTCTTCCCCCGGGGACGATCTGGTGCCTGGTTAGCGTTGGACCCGTCCAGATGAATGTAGCATTTAACCTTCGCCGTGATCGATCAAAAACCCTCTGCCAGCTAAAGCGAAGGGAAGGGATGGGAGTGAACGTGGACAGGGCATTGAAGCAACACTTGAGCCGACCACCGTTTCCAATCACAGGTCATTCTCTACCCTACTCTGCACACCAACCCGGACACCTGCAACCCTCCGTACGCAACACGGCTCACAGGCGAGAAGCTCACAGTGTTGATCTGGTGCCTTCCTGTCTGCGCCGTACGAGACCCAAGAACCCGGTGTCGGGGTTGTAAGAAGCAGGCAAGCATAAGATGGCGATTAAAGCGAAGGCAAAGCAAACGAGGGAATGTGTGTGTGTGTGTGTCTATGCAACGCATGAAGTACGGCCCAGACCGGACAGACTTGTTGGCGGCAGCATAGCGTCGGGTCGTCGCTTTCCACTTCGACGCGACGGTACACGACGGTTGGCGTTGGAAAGTGGACGAAATGTGGTGGGATGCTTGCAGGAAATTGAGGATCGTTCGTCGCTTGCCCGGACCGCACACTAACCATATATAAAGACACACACACACACAAGTTCAAGAGAGAAGAAACGAAGAACGTGAAGAAAACCCAATCACAGAAAGGGACCCGTTAGGATGGGTGAGGTTATAAAGCAGACTTGCAGAGACCCCGGGAACCGTGCGGCAGGAAGAGTAGCTTGCAGGGTGAAATGTTACACATTTAGGAATGGTTCTCGGACCAAACACCGAGCGCTATAATTGATTGCCCTGTCCGCAGTTGGGCACAACAGTACATCTTCCCTGTTTCCCTTTTACGGGTACCAACGGTTCGGATCGCCGCATCGTGCAACGTTCCTCTTGTGTGTTTTGTTGGTTTATTTTTTCCCAATGCCCAAAAATCGCACCCAAACGCCGTCCCAACCCCGTAGGCAGCACCACGGACGCCATCTTGGGGTGTCCCATTTCTCGGAGGACGAAACGGTTGCATCATGTCCGCTTGCCGCGTCGCATCAAATGACACGCGGACGGCGAGATGGATACGAGATCAGGATCTCTCGTTACTCACCGACAGCAGCGTTTTGCCCGGGGAATAGCTTTTCGCTGCATCCGGTTCTGTGGCCGTTTGTGGAAGGATAATGGTTTATGCGCCACATAAGCCACATGCGTTTTGCTCTGAGCGAAACGTTCGAGTGGATGCGGGTGAAACCAATCTGTGTGGAAAGCATTTGGAAAGTGTCAGTTTCCAAACAGGAAGAGATGTAACAGTGACTTTTCTTTCCTTGTTTGATGCACCTTCGGAAGATGCGTCTTCATGGTTGAAGTGAGTGACAAAGTTCCAAAGTGGTAACTTAACTTATGGGTTGCATAAACAAAATGTGTGCTCAGCGTTTGTCTAAAGAGATGTCCCTATTAGTTCATATTATTCATCCACTAATATCGTTCCTGTAACTGGTAATCAAGTAAAGTCAATGTGTCTGATGTTTCTAACGTTTGATTACTATCTTCTATTTGAATTTGTACCTTATTTAAGGTAGTATATGTTAATGTTTTAGCAGTAAATGTTATTTTTTATAATTTATGTAACGTCACATTATTATTTAATTTTTTGTGGATTAATTTTGGCGCATTTATTTTCATTTTTTATTTTGATGTTTGTCTACTTAGAATACCATTTATTTTAAAAGTAAAGTAAAAAAAATATCCAAATTACAATTCATGTTAAATTAAAGAAACCAAATTAATGTTAAATTTTCAATAAGTAGATTTATAGTTTTTTTATAACTTATTACGTTTAGAGTTATTTTTCTTATGTTTGATTGCCTCTTGTATGTATTTCTCTGATTTATAATTGACTCAAAAAAAATCGATTTTATCGATTTTAAAATAAATAGTTTTTGGTTAACAAATTTATTTTTTATTTAAGTTTAATGGGGTTTCATGTATTTAACCGCAATTATACCTGTGTTGGTTAATTCGCTAATTTGTTTCCACGCAATATTTTGTCATTTGCATGCTTATTTACTTTCTTGCAAAGTTAAATGTACAAAATAAATTATTTTAAATTTCCTTACATTATTGATTTCATCAGATAACTTGCATGTATTAAACATAGGTTTCGCCTATAAATATTTAGTAAATAAACAATAAGAATTTACTGAATAACAGAAGTAAATATAAAAAAAACGCACTTATAATCACAAAAACCATTTAATAATAAATTTATCAATTTTCCCCTTTTTTTATTGTATTCTTTTCTTTTCCAAATAAATTACTTTAATATGTTTTGTACCTCTGTTTTAGTATAATGTTTACCCCCGTGTTCTTGATATGTATGCAAGACTATTTATTTATTTTATTTATTTATACACTTAAACCATACGGCTACGTAGCCGTCATAATGGAATAAATAAATAAATAAAATTAATATTTATATACTCCATTATAAGGGCAAAGTTGTCGCTTTTACGTAAGGCTAGTTATTTGACATATTTACCTGTGTTCCTTAAACACGTATTCCCTTATTAACAAATATAATAAGTAAACATTATCAATGGACCATCTAATAAACTTGTAGATGCATTTATCATTTAATTTGGAAAAATTATCCTGAAAATTGTTTTACATTGTCAGTTTATTTATTATCACGATAAGTATCTTTATTAAAGATTAATAACTAATAGAAAAAAAACGAGAAGCATATTTTTAAAATCTTTAACCACTATTATTATCGAAAACATCAAATTACCCACAGTACATCATCTTTTCACCGCCGGAAGTGCCCAATTACCGTAGCGTACGGTACATTTCGTAAGCCAACGCCAAAGAATGCCAACGGAAAAAAAAATAGATAAACACATGTATTAGAAACCGTTTGTTTGATCACTGGAGCTATTTGTGCGATAACAAACTTTTTGCTCTCGGACAACAATAAAAAAGAAAACGGATATTGTGATTTTATTACGTCCAAAGGTAATTAGAAAAGCAAACGCCTTCCAAAAGAAACCACACGTAGTTCCGCAGTTCCCGTGTGCGAATTCCTTCGTACGATTTTATCGAACGATAGCAAAATTATCTCACGACCGATAACGGCAGGAATGTGTCCGGGAGGAATGTTCCCTCCCCCTCCCCCCCTTCTTCCCTCAACCCTTGACCCATCCATTCAGCTAAAATGGGGAGAAAAAATAGACCTTCACCTTCATGTGGGACGGATGCGTCGCCCTGAAGTCTGTCGATTCGTCAAGCGCTTCACATCCTTTTCCGACACGCTATGCGAGGTGTTGCAATGATAGTGAAGTGTGTTTCCATCGCTTTGGGGAGGGAATTTCGCAAGCGGACAAACTTCCCTGCAAGCAAGATCGATCGCAAAGAGGGTTGGTGTGACAGTTTTCTCCTCAGCGGACCGGAAGTCGGTTCTACCTGTTGGTTGGCAACGCCAAACCTGTGCCATGGTGGCATGCAATCCATTGCTGATTGATGAACGTACCGGTCTCGATCAGCCGTGATGGATCCGTGCCGGGAAATATGCTAATGAACGCGTCGTTTATTTTTTTTTGCCAACCCCAAACAGCTCGCGCGACTTCGCTCCGTGTGCGTGCCGTGGTGGGAAAAGTGTAACGCAAAAGCGCAACTCATGCCTTTGGGAACATTTGGGGGCATTGATTGATCGGGTTGAAGAAAAGTCAGGTCTACCCGTCGGCCACGGGTAACCGCTTCGGTGGAATGTGTTTGCATAGGCCCCACAGGGCCTGGTGGCCCTTATGTCAACAGGTCCCGCCGCCTTTTCCGGCCCGGCCTGGCGTACGATTCCGCTGTCGATCGGAAGAACAATTTGTCATCCGGTTGGTAAACAAATCCGGCGAGTCATTTGCGTTTGATTGAGAGATCGGTGGCAGATCGGGGTTTGACGGTGATGATAACTGAAGTACTTCTGTGCGGTTAGATCACGAGGCACGCTTGCTGCTCAGGTTCGCTCTGGCAAATGCTCAACCCATATTTGTCCACAATTCATGGGACTGACAGGTTGATATGTGATCGTGTACTTGTTTTTTATATTTTATTATTCAACTTGTATGTCTCGTTGTGAATAGAAATGCAGAAGGTATGTCTAAAACATAAACTGCATTCTTATCCATTTTATTGAAGCTCAAAGTCTCAAGAATGCCTGATAAAAATGTAAAAATATATATATTTCTTTATTTTGTTAAAAACGATCTTCCAATCAAAAAGTTAAGTAATCAATGTGCAAGAAGCATTTGTAAAATGTTCTCAAATCCCGTAATTAATACGGGCTAGCCGATATTACGAAATGAAAAGAGTAAATCGATTGATGATTGATGTATAAATTGAATCATTTTTCTTATTTTGTATCTTTTTGATTCATAAAGAACAGCTTATCTGTAATCTTTAGCAGTGGCTGATGAAGCTCTTTGCTGGGCCCTGGAGGAATGGCAGTTGAGCCCCCAACATTATAACATTTATGGTTCCCGCTGAACGACGAGGGCGAGGTCCCTGACGGCCGCCAACTCCGCCCATAGGATAATTCGCCACTGATGCTTAGTTCGTATTTGACAAATAATTGGCAGTAATTCCAAAATAATAACTATATTATGGTTTTTCATTGTTATTTGTGTTAATATTACGTCAATATTTAAGTAATTATGAATGATATCTGATGTCATTGATGGAAATTTGTGATAGTATTACTTCAAAAATGTTTCATGTGTTTCTATTTACCTCATTGCCTTTAATTTAAATAAAAAAATACTTTTATTTAAAATACTTCTGTGGGTTTCCGTTTGGTGTTATTTTTTAGAATTATTATAACATGAGTTGATAAAAAGAAAAAGGTTTTTTTTGCAAAAGAAATATATTTAAGAATTTTGGGAATATATAAAATACCGATATAATGATTGGAGATACTGAACATGAATACGAGAACATATTTAAAGCATTAAAATATGTTTGTTCTTAGATTCAAAAAATAATGTTTTATCTCAAACAAACTTTTTGAAGCTTGCATGCGATTAGATACAGTTAAGTGGCTTGTTATTATTATTCTGAATTGATTTGATTTTCTGAATCCACAAAATAACTTCCAAAACAGTTCAACTCACAGAGAAGGATAATAAAACCATATTTTGTTAAAACCAAAAGGAGACACTTGAAACGATAAGTAACTTTTTAATCTGAAAAAACCTCTGAATTGTTATCTTTTTCTTATGTATGCTTAATTTACCCATTATTCAAAATATGTAAATCAATTAAAAACAATTTCATTCAATGGCGACTCATTTTTGAAATTGCTTGCTTTGTTTACTTCCCGTATGCAGATGGTAGATATTTGTGCCCAAAAAAGATTCCAGGCACATTTTGACCGTACCACCCAAACGAAAGTTAATTTTATTGTTATCATAAATATTATCATTTGTAAGGCAAATAAAAATTCAAATTGACTAAATTTAAAACAAATATATCGCCACTTCAGAGCTTGTTTAAAATAAATGCTTTCCCATAATATCGTAACCATTTTTAAACGATCGTGTTTCGAGTGTGATGATCCAATATTTCCAGTTCTTCTTTTGTGTTTTGTGTTTTTGCTCCCCTTGTCATATCAGTTGAACCGTTTCCTTTGAATGCTACCGAAAAGTTTGACCATAACAATTATACCGAAGGAAACGGATTTCTCCTGCCATAGTCCCGTCGAACTGCAAAATGGCAAACTCATCAATTTACTACAACCGTAGCAGCGCATCGTCGTGACTGGCGCGACCGATACACACAGACGGACGACGTTGCTCTCCGGATTTGATGAACGGAACGTAAGATAAAATATATAAAAAAAGGCAAAATCGCTTAAAAGGATGGACGGTTTTGAAAATAACTGTATCATGACGGGGATCACTTTAATGAGTTTAAAGAAAAAAGGAAAAGATGTCCACAAAAAGCCGCTCCCCAGTGATACACACGCAGACACCCCCCTTACCCGCCCCAAATGGTTGTTGTTGGATAATGTCGGATGTGTTTGTTTTCTTTTCAACTGCGGCAAAACTTCACATTGTCAGTTGGTTGTGCGATTTTTTTTCCTTCTGTTTGTTTCGTTTGTTGTTTTGCATTCATTTTCTTTCGTTTTACTACTGCAACCACTTTGACGACAACATCAAAGAACGTCACCGCGCAAAATGGGGAGGAGGAAAAAAAAAGAGGTGAGCGCAAATTTCTTTGCCTTTGTCGGGAACGTTTCTGACCGTCCTGTGCTTGTGTGCGTTGAGTGGCCGATCGATGCAGTTTGATCGGTTCGATGCAAGGCTTCATTTGCTAAAGGGCTTCAAAAGGTGCAAGGATAACCTTGTAACAAAACCAAAGGCAGAAGGATTTAGTGGAACGAAGTGAATCACTTGGCAGAACTAAAGAACCCACAGAACTATTGTAAAGTTTAAGAAAAAAAAGATACAGCGAAGAAATTTAAAAAATAAAATAAATTCAAAACAAGAAAGTATCAAAACAACAGAAAAAATTAAAAGGAATACTTAATACATTTGTAAAAATAGATTAATAATAAGCAAACAAATAACAATTACTTACAAAAAGAGAAATTACAGATTGAAATAACTAAATAAAAAGAAGAAAACTTAATAAAATATTAAAAAAAAAACTCAAAAAAGTGATGCGCACTAACTAAAAACCGTAGAAGATTTCAAACTAATAAAATAAACCAAAAACAAAACAAAACCCATACAATCAACACTGTTTTCATTGTTACTTTTTCTTTTCCTTGTTTCATCACATTTTATTCTACGCTTCAAAGAAAATGCATGAATGCAAGTTTGTGAAGACTTTTATGTGCATATTGTAGCGCAGAGTGTGTAGACTGAATAACTGCATCATAATGACAAAACAAAACAGAAAAACAAAAAAAAAAAACTGTTGGCTTATCGCTGCTTGTTAGTTGCGGCACGGGCAAAATCGCACCACCATCAAGATAAGAACGACCAAACGGGCCGAAAAGTCACTGCACGAGGTGACTGAATGTGTTCTTTTTTTT
>AXCM01006295.1:0-15296 GCA_000473375.1 Anopheles culicifacies
ATCCTGTTGCGGATACATTCAAGTCACAGAAGTCAGAAATGGCAGGCCTAGACCTCTCGAGGTTTGTAGAGCCACAGAAGAAGAAAGACCAATATGCTTCAGCAATCGATACAAACGTGAGTTCATAAAATTAACGGTTATCTGGAACACGTCCTTGCGATGCAATCTTCTTGAGGATGTTCGCCGCGAATTGCTATCAATATAATGAACACGTGGTTGTAGTATTTATTACCATCATATTTTGGCAGCTGGATTCCAGATGTGCGTTTCCCATTCTCTAGACCAATGAAATGAGGAAAAGTGTATGCGATTTCTTTATATTAATTCTATTTTTTAATTCTTTCAACCCTTTTCTTGGAAGCTGATAAAGTACAACTTCCAGAGCGGTATCGTAAAAAAATAAAAAAATGTTTCATATTTCAGGCTAAATCGAGAGGAGTGCCAAAAAAAAGTGTTCCATTACCACAACAGTTGCCAACAACACCACCCGATCAACAAGCGTCGGCCACCGAAATTGATCAGACCAAAATTAAATCTCCTGAGCATTCAGCTCAATCCATTCCCCGTACCGAGCAACTAATACTAGACACAGCGACTGAAAATCAAACACAAGAACCGTGCACACCACTGCGACATTCTTACAACCCGTCGCCCACCACACAACAACCGGCTATCATATCGCAACCATCCAAATCGATAGTAGATCAAAGTAACCGTAATCAACAAATAGCTGAGGTGTTGCCGAACGAAGCCGAAAAGCACGAGATATTAAGGACCATAACGAACCACACAATACAACAAACCACGGATGCCGAAGCGGCTCAGTTTGGGCATACGGTATCGGAAATATTTAAGCATTTATCTCCAGAAAGGCGAATGAATTTGTTTTCTAAAATGATAGAAGTCATCCACAATCAATACACTTTTGACCAAGATGTTTTACAGTATGGACGTGCCATAATGCATCTTTTGCAGAATATGGCCAAAAGCAAGCGAAAGTCCACTTACAATGGTATTGTAGCCCTAATCAACCATCGTGACCAAATTGATTAAGTAAGCTTAGTACGTGAAGTTTACGCTTCAATCTTTATCATTATCGTTATGTAATGAATCCATTTAAACTCTTTTACCTGTACATAAGCTCGCAATTGAAAAAGAATACACAAGTTGTTTAATGCATTACAGCATCTTTTGCTTAGCCACAACGAACACTGCGGAGATGTATGATATTCACAGTCCCAGGCTAATTACCCGTCGTATGATTCATGCGTTCATATTAGTGGTTCTACAAAAACAATCGTTCCTGGGCGATTGCATCTACGCACGAGCCGCATATTCCATCATCGTCGAGGGATATTCATGGCAAGCACGCGTGCAAGAACTCATATCCCCTGCGTCGTTTTCGGTTTTAGGTATTAGGTAAGTAATGTACTTTATTCCATGCGATTACTCTCATTATTTTACGGTTTTTCTTCTCTTCTTGGTTCCAGAACGTGTGGCACATAAATGTATTATTTATTATATTATGCCGGAGTGTGTCGTATTGTGAAACAAGTGTATTAAAAGAATAAATTATCACACAAACAGTTACCAAGGGCTGGCCAGATTAAAAGCAGACCGTTCACATGTTTTTCACTCATTCGAAGTTCAGCGTTTTAAATTTCTGACGCTTTTCGCGGCTTGCGCTGTCAGTCTGACAGTGCCGTGGCCATCTTTTGACGTTCCTCAAGGTTAGTAAAGAATCATTATAATCGACATTTTATTTCCATTAATCCCGTCGTAGACTGATGAAGAATTCTCGCCGGATCCATTTGATACCAGAATTAATGAAAATACGCGGAACAAATCATTTTAAGAAATGATAATCAATGTTCGAAACTCGGTCCATCGTCAAATCCTTATTTGATCGCTATTTGACTGTCTCCTGTCTTCTAGCGTACTTCGTCAAACTTCGGCTCTCTTTCTATTTAGAGAATATCACACTACCACCATCTCACCTTCGGTCTTGCTTGCAAAACAAGAAGAAGTGAAAATCTGCCGCGTCAAAAGCGAAACGTGCGTACGGGATTGGCGTACACTTTACAATTGTTAGTCTGAAAGCGGTGCGGTTTACGTGAAGCTTTTAGCAGATTTGCTAAGTTGAAGTATCTAGATAGTGTGAGATCATAACAGCGATCAGAACAATAGTCGGGGTTATCTTGATCGAGATAGAAACTGCGCTGCCGTAACAATGCCTCCAGTAGAAAAGCAGGCCGAACAGGAATCGACGATTGAAGATCCGTCTGTGGTCGAAAAGTACAAAGTTGCGGGTGATATTGTGAATAGTAAGTGCTTGTTTATGAATTCATGCTCGGAAAGCCAAACTTATTGTAAAACAATGCCGTAAATTGGCACGCAAAACGTGCGTACGTTGCAGCCTCGATTGCATCTGGCGTAGTGTCATCGTTGGGTACCTTTCGCTTCCCTACATCGGTGAAAAAATGTCTTACTACCACATCCGAGCACGTGAACACAAGGTGCTGTTACACAAAACGCGCTCCGGTTTCCTGTCGCAGGAGGCCACGTTTTCCGGAAAGGAATGTTTTGTTGTATTGTCGCTGGCAAATATGGCAAAGTGGAAATTGCAGATTTTACAGAAGTGCTCGTATTACTTTCACTTACCATTCACCCTTGGCAACGAAGCGATTAGCCATATATAGCCGCTCACATGAACACGTACATACATCTTTTGTTCATAACCTCGAAAATCTGTACCGCTTGCTATCAGCAAGAGATGCAGGCTGATGTAGATGAAAAATGTTCCTTTTATGTTTTTTTCCATTTTAGGTGTAGTCGAACGCATCCTAAATATTAAGTGGTTTTGTTTTTCTTCTGTTTCTAGAAAATCTTCAAAAAATAATCGCAGCATGTGTTGCTGGCGCATCAGTGAAAGAGATTTGCCTGAAGGGTGACAGCATGATGATGCAGGATGCGGAAAAGGTAAGTTTCTAAAAGATGCACTTCCTGTGACTGAGGTCATAATAATTACAAAATGCCGATTCCATGGGTATCTTACGTTTGTATCTGTTTAGCTGTTGGTTTTGGAGCAGTGTTAATGACGGGTATGTCCAGCAGGCATTTTGGCAGTGTGGATAAGTCTGTTAGTTTTGTCGACTTCACACGCGCCTTGTGCTCTTGTGCAAATATGGCACACGAGTTCGAATCTCTGTTCGGGAGAAATGATTTTTGATGATCATTATTATTTGTGGTAATAAGGAATCGAATGTTTGTGTGCGTGTAAAAAAAATATAATCATCGCGTCCAATGATTAAAACTTACTGAAGAGCCAATTATTTCAATTAAATATACTGAAATTTCGCTGATCTTACACAATGATATATGAGGACGCGCATGTAATATATAACAACGCACATACTTTTTTCCCACTTACTTTGAAAAAAAGTTTTAACGTATATAATAGTTACAATTTTATCTTCTTTCTTTTACTATTTTTATTGGCTGATCATGCTGGCATGTTCGCTGCTGTGTAGAAATACAAAAATGAGGAAGACATGAAGAAGGGCGTCGCCTTCCCGACATGTCTCTCGGTGAACAACTGCATTTGTCACTTCTCTCCAGCTCGCAACGATCCGGATTATGTGCTGAAGGAGAACGACGTGGTTAAAATAGACATGGGGGCACACATTGACGGTTTCATCGCGGTCACGGCCCACACGATCGTGGTTGGTGCGACACCTGAGAATAAGTGCAAGGGTCGGGCGGCCGACGTTGTACTAGCGGCATATCACGCTAGTCAAGCCGCGCTGCGACTGCTGAAGGATGGCACCGGTAACTATGCTGTCACAGATGCGGTACAAAAAATTGCATCCGACTTCAAGTGCAAACCGATCGAGGGTATGCTGAGCCATCAGCTGAAACAGTTCAAAATCGATGGAGAAAAGACGATTATCCAGAACCCAACGGTTGCGCAGAAAAAGGAGCACGAGAAGTGCGAGTTTGAAAAGTACGAAGTGTACGCAATGGATGTGCTGATCAGTACGGGCGAAGGGCTCGGCAAGGAGCTGGATACTCGGGTGGCAATCTACAAGAAGACGGACGAAAACTATCAACTGAAGCTGAAAGCATCCCGTGCGTTCTTTGGAGAGGTAAGTACGCGTTTTAGCACCATGGAAACGAAGCCACTGCGTAGTATAAAACATTAACGGATCGGAACGAAAGGATGATCTCGAGTAGATGTGTGAGACAGAGGAGATCCTGAGTTCAAATCCCAAAAGATATTAAATCTTTACTTTCACAATTCAATGTTTACGAGTGGTGTTGTTGAAGTTAATTATTATTACTTTCTCCCCCTTTCTGTGTATGTGCGTTGTTGTTGTTGGTTGTAACCAAACATCTCTTTACCCGATGATTAGAAACTACGCGCTCGAGGGAGAGTTCCATATCTAAGCGAGAGTGATAAGGATGTTTCGCTGTCTTTCGATACAGAAAAGGAGATGAGCAGTGAAAATATTACAAATAGTTTTCTACAGAAAACAATTTCCCACCTGAGTTAGCGGTGCTTATTCCTCCGGTTTACGCACGTGCAGACAAGGAAGGTAGAAGATGGATTCTGTGAGGGAGCTCTTTGATTTTCTCTGCTGACTCTTCTGGATGAAAGCATGCAGGCAACTGTAAACTTAAGCTTTGATTAGTAACGCCCAATGAGTAGTATAAGATTATGAGAGCTGAGGGTAAATAGTGTAAAAACCGAACAACGTACAGAGAGAAGTGAGGAGGAGTATAATGTAATTTCACATAATTTTTATAATATATGATTAATATGTGTTTTTTTTTTCTTTTCTTTCTTTCCTGACCTAAAATGTTTCCTTTATCAAATATTACACGCAAAACAACATCTGTCCACGGCAGGTTAAAAGGAAGTACGGTTCGATGCCTTTCAATTTACGAAACTTTGAAGAAGAAGCAAAGGCCAAACTGGGCGTCAACGAATGCGTGACGCACAAGATGGTGGAACCTTTCCAAGTATTATACGAAAAGCATAGTAAGTATTTGATATAATGCGGTATATAACCAAACACAAAATCTGCAAGGAGAATTACGTGTCGCTGTAGTTGCATGAGTTTCACGACCAGACACCTTGCCATAGCGAATCCAACGACTCTTGATGCCCGACCAGCTTGTGGAATTTCTATGCGTAAAGAATTGCTTATGCACGACTTTTGCTAGAAATCCCACAGCTGGCCGTTTATCGGTTAATCGCTTAAAATATTAGGATTAAACAGAAAATGGTTCAGAGTGTCGCACAGATTAATTTTCGCACAATAATCACACATTTCGGAAGAATGTTGCAGAACTAATTATATTTTTCTAACTTACATCATCACTTCCTCAGATGAATACGTTGCTCAGTTCAAATATACGGTGCTCATCATGCCCAATGGATTGAAAGTCGTAACAGGTCACCCGTTCGATGAGAGCTGCTACGAAAGTGAACATAGCGTGCAGGACGAAGAAATGAAGAAACTGCTGGCTACAGAACTGTTGGTAGGTAGTCTTGGCAAGGACAAGAAGAAGCGACGCAAGAGAAACAAGAACAAGGGAGCGGCGGCCGGCGGTGCCGACGAGGACGCCGACGGGGACAGCGGTGATGAAGAGGCGGACAAAAAGGAGTCGAAACCATAACAGCAAAATGTCGGCATTAGAGCCAGCGCCTTCACAGAGACGGCCTCAAACTCGAGCACACAGAAACTGTTTCCCCTCCAATCCGTACTGATTAAAGTTTGATTCGGGTGCGTTATTCCGTTCACAGCAATATTTCGCGCACTTGTGCACACTGCCCTTTAGGAGAAAAGTGCATAGCGTTCCAGAAAGGAATCCGTTCCTCTCGTGTGAAATCTACAGGGGTTCTAAAAATAGCACCCTGGTAAGGTAAAATCGTATAGCGCCATCTAGTGGGTGGTCCTTCTAGCTAACGTTTGAAAGATAATAGCATGCAAACAGTAGTTTTTGTCGCTTTTAGAAGGGGATAAAACGCGAATTAACTTAAAGTGAATGTGTTTGTTTCTTTTTTCCTTCATTAAAATTTTATGTTTCTTCGTTTGTTTTCGTTTTCCAACGCACCAATCGCTTACTGGTGGTACGTTACGATCAAGACCCGTTGTAATATCCCATGCATGACAAGACTATACTTTTGCCCTCGAAGTTGTTCCAACGACCGTAAGCTTAACGTTGGTTCTTTTTTAAATACTTTGTGTTAAAAACCCTCCGGCTAGGGAAAAACGTCCCTACTTGTGTCAACCTAATTTTGTTAATTCTTTTAAAAAATAAATCGGATCCGTTGTCATACGATAGTGAATTATTGTTTACGAAAGCAACAACGCCACATAAGGATCCGAAATTATACTATGCACACTTTTTTAATTTGTTAACTAATGGTACAACTAACAATTCGATTACAACCCGCTTTTTATTTCATGTAATCAACAGTTATCGATCAAATTTGCTGTGGCCATTTTCTATTTCTTTGTTGTCGCTGCTGCCGGTGCAACCGGTGCCGCCTTTTCTGCTGGCTGTGCGTCTAATGCCTGTTTGATAGCATCCGAACCCTTCTTCACCAGCTGTCCTGCGTAGCAAGGAAGCCGATGAATGAAGTTGAACGTACTCTTCACGCCTTCATTGTAGTAATGTTTCGTCACGAAGCATAGCTCCCCACTGGAAGGAAGTGCAGGTATCTGGAATGTGAAGGCAACAAAACGGGGTAAGTATTCCGTGCCGTGAAATAATAGCCAACTGCGACAAAACAACTTACATCCAAAGGAATTTGTTTCTTAACAGTATCCAGATGTGGCTTCAGGGCGGTAGAGTAACGTTCGCACACCTTTTCAGTATTTTCATCCCATATTCCTTCCTGTTTGCTGTAGTACACGGCACCACCTGCGAGACCAGCTTTAATTGCGAACCTAGCGCATATACATGTAAAGAAGGACAGTAAAAAAGTTAGAGGAACGCTACGAATCGGGGCTGTAACCAAATAATATACTATTTCAACGAATTACCTGAACATATTCGCTTTCGGTTCAAGCAGTCAGATACCCAGCGGTGGCTAGTGAACTCCTAAACACATCAAGGGATTGGGGTTTTGTGTTTTTATTTTACGTAATTTTTATCAAAATCAAAACGCCAACCCCTGGAAGCTGTCAACTGACTACAATCGACTAACGCCACCTACAATAGTAGCGTGGCTGACAAAAAGCCGAAAGAAGATCTTCCTTTTGCTCGAACAATATGCTGAATTGTAGTTAAAACTGCATCAAAATAGCTAAATTTTTATTACAAACAAATGAAACAGATATTAGTAATGCCGGAATAGTAGCTTGTATCAAAAATGAAAAGGAATACATTTTTGTTGAAATTTGGATCCGATCGCGTAAACTGACAAGTTGCCGAGAGTTGCTGAAGCTCGTTTGACAGTTGTAGAAGAAGAACTTTATGCGGAAAAAAAACTAAACCAGATAATATTTTATCAAAAGGAAGATTGTGTAGTGCACGAAATATCCTGACGTACGGCAACTTCTTAGTTGCATGTCCTTGCAGTACGAGACGGAAGAAGCAAATAGTTTGTAAAAAGATACGCGACGTCCTAATTCCACTTGTGCCACCGCTTCGGAAGGCAAAGAAGAAGAACAAACATTTCAGCTCGGAGAGAAGGGCTCCACAGCAGTGCTTAGGTGTGGTTTTGTTTTGTTGCAAAAAGAGTTTTCGATTGGCGTAGAATTACAGTGTGTACGTTGCGAATGGACTGTGTCTGCTATCGAGAAGAAGTAGCAATACCATTAAAACTATAATCTTTCGTTGTGGTTGTGAAACAATAGTGCACCAAAATGACCGGACGACTTCCAGCTTGTGTGATTGATGTTGGAACTGGGTATGTGTCATCCCTGTGATATGACTCAAGAAGTAGTCAAGAGCCAACTAATCTCGGCCGTGGCTTTGGAGATGGATGTAAAAAAGATAACAAAACCGTTTCTTCTTTACCTTGTTCTGCTCATGATATCTATTTAGCTACACAAAACTCGGCTTTGCGGCGAACAAGGAACCACAATTTATCATCCCTTCCGCAATTGCGATCAAAGAGTCGGCTAAAGTGGGCGATCAAAGTGCTCGGCGAGTGACCAAGGGAGTGGAAGACTTGGACTTCTACATCGGCGATGAAGCGTTCGATGCGACTGGATACTCTGTGAAGGTATGAGTCATCGTTGCTGCTCATGATGACCATTACAGTGATATGTATGACCCTTTTCAGTACCCGGTTCGCCATGGCTTGGTCGAAGACTGGGACCTGATGGAGCGATTTTTGGAGCAATGTATTTTTAAGTACCTTCGTGCGGAACCGGAAGATCACCACTTTCTGCTAACAGAGCCTCCGCTGAATACGCCGGAAAATCGTGAATACACTGCCGAAATCATGTTCGAAACGTTCAATGTGCCGGGGCTGTACATTGCGGTACAAGCCGTTCTAGCACTAGCTGCCAGCTGGGCATCTCGCCCAGTGGAGGAACGCACGTTAACCGGCATCGTGGTGGATAGCGGAGATGGTGTAACACACGTTATTCCCGTGGCAGAGGGGTACGTGATCGGTTCATGCATTAAGCACATTCCTATTGCGGGTCGCAACATTACCTCGTTCATCCAGAGCTTGTTGCGTGAGCGTGAGGTAGGCATTCCGCCCGAGCAGAGTTTGGAAACGGCGAAAGCGATCAAGGAGCGGTACAGCTACATCTGTCCGGACATTGCAAAAGAGTTTGCAAAGTATGACGCAGAGCCATCCAAGTGGATGCGCCACTACGAGGGCATCAATGCCATTACGAAGCAACCGTTCGGTGTAGACGTTGGGTACGAGCGTTTCTTAGGGCCGGAAATTTTCTTCCATCCCGAATTTTCGAATCCCGACTTTACGACACCGCTCTCGGAGATAGTGGATACCGTCATACAAAACTGTCCGATTGATGTGCGAAGACCGCTGTACAACAATATCGTGCTGAGTGGTGGTTCTACAATGTTCCGAGATTTTGGTAAATATACAACAGGAAACGCAGCTGCTAGTTTTGAAGGTATTAACCACTAATGGTTTCGTTTGTGGCTTTTCAGGACGTCGCTTGCAACGCGATATTAAGCGTAGCGTTGATGCCCGGTTGAGAATTAGTGAAAATCTTAGCGAAGGAAGAATAAAGGTATGTAATTATGAAATCTAACGGGTTGTGAAGACCACCAATAATCCCTGGAATTACAAATCTATTTTAGCCAAAACCAATTGATGTTTCGGTGATATCCCATCATATGCAGCGATATGCCGTATGGTTCGGTGGTAGTATGCTAGCTTCTACGGTAAGAACCAACGTTCATGCTCCCGTCATGGAAGTGCTCATAGAAGCTTTTACTTAATCGTTTTCTTTTTACTTCAGCCTGAATTTTATCAAGTGTGTCACACAAAAGCTGCCTATGAAGAATACGGACCGGGTATATGCCGCCACAATCCAGTGTTTGGAACCATGACATAAAGGAAATGCCAAATTCGACCACTTTTGGCTTACCCATCCATCGTAACGCCCATCGCACACACACACAGTCGTTTAAATGGGTGGGTGCTCGTGGGTAAATCGAACACATGGCTAATGGAAAGGACTTCAAGTCTGTTCTAGAACATTATTTACCAAAAGTAATTCACGTATGAAAACCGTTACGTTAGTTTGCTTCGCGTGCAAACCGGTAAAGTAAGAATAAGTCCACGGTATGGATGCATTTTAAAACATTTATTATTTTACACCTTCTTTATTACGCTCGATCGAGTTCCGTTGTGCAAAATGCATTTGCTTCAAGTCGATTAGTTTTTCATCTTTTTCTGTTTGTCGCCTGTCGTTGCTGAGGAAAGCATTTCAAGAATTAGGTCATATTTGATATAATTTCGTTTCAAACAGTGCAACAGAGCACGTTTCAAACAGTGCGCAATATATCGCAAAATGCATTTGATATGGGTAGTTTTGGAACATGTCCCTTTCATTTCACTTATTCGTTGCAATAGAACACTATAGAAAGTAACTTGCCAAAATGTTTGTTTATGTTGATTATTCATTCTACCAATGTGAGATACTGTTTATCCATACTTGTGCTCATTTTGCAAAAAATCAGCACACTTTCTAAAAGCAACTTGTCAATAGAGAAATAAAGCAATAGCGTACGAACGACCCGCTAGTATTGTTACATTGAACAAAACGAAAACAAAAATACCTTCCATTGGAATAGACAGTATTGATCGTTTTACATACCCCGTTCTTCATTTGTTGCTTAATTTGAGTAGTACATTTAACTCGTCTGAAGACTGACTTTATTCGCTCTGGTGAAACTGGTTTTCAGATAATGTAATTCAAGAATGCACGTAATTCAAAAATAAAGTTACGTTACGATCCTCAATGCCACATTGTGATTCGTGAATGTCGTTTGAAAGAAGTAGTGATAAGTGATTTGTTTGACTGCAGGCCCATCAAAATGTCCAACCATGAACGGTTTGTGTAAAAATATACACAAATAATAAAATAACTAGCGAGTATGCCACCAGCCAACGCATATGCGCTTGTGATATTAAAAGAAATAATTTTTCGTAGCAGCAATTGGTAGTGTTCTTGTATTATATTCATTTTGTTTCGTAAAAGCAATCTCATGAGTCAAAGTGATTTTACAGGCTCTAGATAATTCATTATCTTTTGTTATCTTTATGTTTTGTGTGATAACAGTTTTGGGCTGGCAGAAACGTGTAAGTGGGAAAAGTAACATTCAGGTGCACTGTTTTTTCCATATCATTCTTTGTAAAATTTTACTGTCTCTTGCAAATACCCATCCAAAACACCTTCCTTTTGTCACAAGAAACAAAATTTTATTAACATTTTTAATCACATGTTTGCAGAGATTGTTCATTGCTGATTTTTTTGATTGAATTAGCAAAGAATTCTACTTATGGGCTTTTGATTGGAGCGCATTTGGTTTATAGATCTTAAAGTATGGAAAAGTGGACAAAACATGGAATATTGCAACGAACGGATGAATATTTATTTTCTGCTTTTGACTTTCACGAATCCGTCGAACAGCATCGAATGCATCGGTACAGCTCTCTATCTATACACCTTGATTATCTCGAAATGCACATGTATCTGTCTCTTTCACGCGCTATGTGCAACATAACAGGATTGGTTCTGTCATCATCTCTTCCATGTATGGTGATTGCGACCCGAAAGCTGCAGTAGAATTTGGTAAAAATTGCAGACAATTGGCTTTCTAGACGCTTTCTAACTGCTGGCATCTAGTTTAATGATGGCTAAAGTGTGCGGGAATGTGCGGTTTGTTGCGAGCATCTGTGGACGAGTGCTATAACGAGCGTTCTTAGGTGATTAATTGGTTGGTTCAACCTTTTGTCTCCTTGGCCCCGTCGCGACCGAGGGAGGCACAAATCGAATGGAAACAGGGAACAATACGAACAAGAGCACTAAAAGCAACAAACACGTGAAGCTCCTTCGTAATCCATATCGATGTGTTGCCACTTTCGCCTGGTGCGTTTCGACCGCGGCAATGGAAAACAGTGTGCAATATTGAGGCTACGACGGAAGCGTCCATCGTCTGTCCCGCCGCGAGCTAAGCTTCGTGTACATCTCGTTGGGGGTAGTGACAATAAGCAGAACATCGTGAGCACGTAAGACGCTTTAAGGTTTCTCACGGTGTCCAAATGTAGAATTTAAGCAATCGGCAACCTGCCACTAAATCACGACGCGGTGTTTTACTTCTAGTGCGTGAACGGTCATGTTCCACAGGCTGATAGTGTGCGATTGGCTGTTGTGTTGTGCCATTTCTGACCCCAGTTTTATTCGCTATCTTTGTGGAGTAATAATGCTTTTGCACTTGTTTAGTACCACCGGAAAGGAATAGTGGGTGGTGCTGATGGCGTTGGAGAACAAAAGAGAAGGTGCAAAGTTGTGTATCGAAGGTCAATAAGCGTATCGTGACGAGTGCGTTTCGAGGAGTGATAAAAATGCTTTTGCTGCAAGGTTCCTAATCGAATCGTAATCACTTCTGTTTCATTTCGTACAAAGGATTTCAGTATTTATGTTGTTTATCTAATATTGTTGAATAATTTGCTTAAAATTGTGTGTGATTGCAATCGTTTCTTATTACCTTTCTTTACATTTTGTGCTAAGTGTAGAAGATTTTTGACAGTGTGTGAATAAAGCACCTCTCCATAAGAAGAGCATGAAAGATTGCAAAGTTTAACCAGGTCCCCTATCCGGTTTACGCGAAGGCACGTTTATTCCAGCCGCAACAGTGCCAGTGATGAGTAATGACGACCGTCAAATAGAATGTATTTGCAGTGCGCTGATTGAACAAGCCGCATCCGGCTGTTTCTGATGCAGACTGTTCGCAGTAGGCCGAGTCGGATGTTGTGTCCTGTAAAAGCATGCTGCGGCATTTGTGTAGTGAAAAACGTAGTTGGATAATCTTACCGTGTGTTGTGTTGTCTATCATCAATCTGCATTCTTCATCTTTATCCTATATTGCTCATTTTGGGGCATGCTAACTGGTAAGAAACTGGATACTCCTTCGCATCGCAAAATTAATGAAAACCATTCGCGTCAGAAATCTTTGAAATATGAACTACACACAATGGTGTGTGTACTCATTTGCATGCTCATTTGCCATGAGTCATAACACAAAGCTATGTTATTGTTGCTATCCTCCTCTTTCGTATATTTGTTGTATTATCTCAAATCACCTGCAATGGCTATGTTATATCGATTGTCGAGTGTGTATATAACCTTGTCACTTTTTTTAAATTTCGTTTTATTTCCCTTTTCTACGCCTCACGGGCACGCTACTCAGCAGGCAAACAGTAGAAATAACAAGGCCTACTAAAAAATAACATTTAGCCCAGTTTTAGAAGTTAAATATGTACATATTTGAAACCGCCGGTATAGCTTGGAAAAGAAATGATATCATTTGTACAGTTTATTAGTTTAGTTTAGTTCCAATAGTAGCGATTGCGCGATTATGCATACGAATTGTTATGGCTTAAAATTTTTGTTTTTTGTTTATTTTTGCTCCGGGGTACATCGCCTTTTGAACCTAGTTGCTAATTAGGTTGCCATGAAAGTTAACACCACGAACGAAAAAACTGTGTGACCCGATTCTTGATCCTTGTGCCTATTGCATAAACTAGGGCAAAATTGTCTTTCCACCCGGCCAGCGTCGAAATTACCACATAGTGTTCTTCTATTTGATGAAGATAAGTAATTATGATACTAACTAGGATTCGTTGTAGTTGTTATTACGTGTAGTGCAAAATGACCCGATTTTCTAGTATTTGGGCTCTAATAGTTGAAATATATTTGTAAAAGTACCAAAATAACCCATTCTTTTTCAAGATATTAGAGGTTGATTTATGTTGTTTTTTTTTATATATAAATTAGCCCATTCCTCAGGTCACGTACACTGCGCGCTTAATCGGCAACGTTGGCTTATTGACATACGGTTATCGTTACACATATCTAATCCATAGAAAATGAAATGAAAATACAGTCTTATCACTTCTGACCATTTGGAGTTCCCATACTATACTGCGTGCCAAACTTGTTCATCAGTATTGCGAAGTAATTTGGAAATTACTGTTCCCCGTTTTTGTGACATTATCGTTATCACGTCCCAGAATAAGTTTTTATATTGTATGTTATCTGCCTTTGTTTTATTGCTCGAAAATGACAAATAATGTTTTGATATAACCGATTACAACGTGTCCGTTTTATCATTAGTTATCGTGCAAAAAATCAATCGAACTTTATCGGCAAAACATAGTTAGTGGCAGCTTGTGCTTTCTTTGATCGAAAAGGACTCTTTCTCTATCGACAAACATCAGTTGGGTTGGCGTTCAAAACAAAATGTACTCCACGTACAACACGTAGATATACTTTGTATAAGAAAGTGTACAAAAATAGTATTTCCGAGCTGGCAAGCGTTGTGAAGCCTATAACGCTGGTAGGAGAAGCCCACATGCGATGGTGGAATGCATTTTCCGGCCAATGACAAAGCCGTGTAATTAGCGAAAGGTGTCGAAAATAAGCACGTGCTTCTTCCGGTGAAGCTGCCAAGTGTTTCACGTAGCTCTCATGCTCAACGTGCAGCTGTCCTCCATATGTTTCCACTCCACTAGATATTCTAATTTGGACATGTCGTACTAAACCCATTATTGAAGCTTGCCATTTGGCATATATTGACACGTCTATCAACAAGGGTGATAAATCATATCTTCCCGTTTTGCTGCATCGAATAAAGCTTTAAAACATGTACAATATGATCATGCAGCTTTTTAGTTGTTTTGTCGGTAGGGAGACCTGAATCCTGAATGATCAGTTATGAGATGTAACTGTAACAAAAAGTCGCCTTCATATAAACAGCTAGTTTTTTCTCTATCATTTCTGGTTTATTCTTTTTCCTTTTTTTTTTGTGCGGTGGCTCTACGATGCTGTTTTAGGGCCTCTCGTCCTGTTACGAATGACAATTTGGCCAAAATAGGATAATGAAAGCAGTGTTGAGGTTTAGCACTAGACATTGTGGCTTCAAATGCGTGTATGTTTCTGTCTAACATAAGGAACAATAGACTTCTTATCGTATCATGGACAGCAGAGGGAAAAGCCGAATAAATTTCCTATGCGTTCGAAATTGATCCTTCCGATTAGGTTATGTGGTCTTTTGATTGGGTTTGGATTCTCAATCCGATTATGGACGTTCGTATCCAAACCTAATCATAACGCAAAGATTGTGCAATGATTCTCTTTTTTGGATTTGGTCATGCCGGCCATATAATGGCTTACTAGACTTATTAATGTAACGTAGTTGTAGTTGGAGAGATGTGAGCTTTCAATCATCAAACAGTTTAATATTGAGATGAATTGTTAACTGTTATCTAGTAATAGGCAATCTTCTTAACCGACAACTTGTGTCCAATATTGATGCTATTCATAATATAACTTTATGTTATTCATAACATGATAAATTCTAATCACACGGCCGGGGTCCTGGACCGTTCCCCAATAGCATGTTGTACATTAATTCGATATTTACTTAATGTTATCCATAATAGGATACTTTCCGCTCTCATTCAAACATAGTTAATATAATCATTTTTCCGTAAATTTGTATGTTACAAAAATAGACATTTTTTAATCTACTTCTACGGTGTAATATTGCACACAAGGGTTAAGCTT
>AXCM01006296.1:0-15728 GCA_000473375.1 Anopheles culicifacies
GGCTTTTCAGGACCGCTCACCGCCGGATGTGTTTGCTATCGTATGGCCCGATGGTGATGATGAAAATACATGTATATGGCCCCAGTTTGGCTGCCTGTTTTCTTCTTCTTCTTTTTTTTTTGTTTTGCTTGCTTTTACCACCCATTTCGTTCAATCAAGCTGCGATGTCGACGACTTGTGGAAGTTTGTTTCGCATAATAATACACCTCGAGCGCCAAACTCGGCCGAGCCAACCGACCGCGCAACGAGCTGAAGCAAAACTTCTTTCCACGCAGGTAAAAAAATGTTAACTTTTCCACGAGACAATTCACTCACTAGCGTGCCTTGTTTTTTTCGTTCGTTTGGCTTTCAGTGCCACTCATACACACAAGCACGCACGTGTAGGAAACTTGTTGCCAAGTTTGTTTCTGGCGGGAAAGTAATTATTGTTGTAAGTCCGGGCATAAATTCAATGAATAAAAGCGGATGCCTAGATTGAATGGTTGAGTGGTTTGCCTGCGTATGGAGTGGCAACACAATTTTCCTGCTGAACGCGTGTCCTTTTTCCGGATCAGCTGCAGCATGAAAAGGTTGCTACTGTTTGCTGCTCCACGTTTCCTTCCACGTGTCGTTTTTGCGTTCGCTGGTATTGATTTTACTTTCTGCTTGCTGTTACTTATTTCCCACACATTTGCAGCGCCTACAGCATTCAATATTCAGGTGAGGTGGCTTTTCCACACCTTCTCTCATCTCGTTACCGGAGATTGTTTCTTTAAGCCATGCAATACTTTGGATGCGTAAGAATTTTAGCACGAAAGTACAAGAACAACTTCTCACTTCTTCCGAATTACGCCTCTGGTTTGGAAAATAAAAAAAAAAAGAAATTGGTAGTGGCAATGTGAATCGAAGAGAGCAACTTTACTGAAGGTCGATAAATTTGATCACGATTGTGGGCGAGTGAACATAGAACAAATCGAAAATCTGTTGAAAATCATCTTACAGACTCGTAAGAAAAAATGTTATCCGAGCTGTGCTCAGCGGGAAACATCCAAATTGACGACATGATATCGTTGCCATGCTTTCGATGGTACACGCTTCTTGTGACTGTTTTCGATTACGAATTGAGCTTTGAAGGCGTGCGTTACCAGCAGGGGAGTGTCAGCACGCCGACATGGAAGTTTTCCGTGCTCGTGGCAGGCTGCAATTTGTTCACCCTGTTGAATGTGAAATGTCGCAATGATGAACTTGAAAAATAATTCGCTTCATAATGGAAGTATCTGTACTGTATGTTGTCTAAGTCATGACGTAAAGAATGTCGATGGGCAGGATTTTGAATAAGCTGTCATAAGCCAGTCATGATACAGAATTAATACAATTTTTATGGATGTGAAAATACCAATAATTTTTTTTAACAAAACCTTTTCGAATCCATTTTCAAAGTTATCTTCATTAGGTAAAACACGAGTCGTTTCTGTAATGGAACAAAAATAAAAAAAAAATACTACCCTCGTGTACTTTTATTCCATGTTTTATTGAACATCTCTAAACGAAGAGTGTGTGTTTTTGAAACTACTAACTCTTAATCTCAAAAATTATTCGTGCAATCGTTAAAAATTTCTTCTATATTCGAATTTTCTTCATATTGACTTGCTTATTCCTCACATTCGTTTCTGGTTTTACTTTTCAGATTAAAAGTAGACAACAATGGAGGCGCCTGGTGTCCGAAGCACATGGTGTCCCGCGGGCTGAAGGAGTATTTGCAGATCGATCTGCTGAAAATGCATGTTATTACTGCCATCAAAACGCAAGGCCGATTCGGCAAGGGCCAGGGCCGTGAATACACAGAAGCGTATGCCCTAGAATACTGGCGACCTGGCTTTACAAAGTGGAAACGGTGGAAAAATACGCGCGAAAATGAGGTAAGTTTTTATGCGGAAAAATAATATAAATGAAAAGCTAATAATAAAAGGCAGTGTACTAGTTAGAAATATATTGAAACTCGAGCATAGGAATTAACTATTTATCATGCGTTTCCAACGTTCCTGTGCATTCAATGGATTCGCTGTGAATATCTCGCTTGTATTTAAAAACCGCCAAAGTGTGGTGAATGATGTTGCTTCATTTTACTTCACTTGCTTGAACTGGGAATGTGAAACGAAACCCGGTTTGCTTTCACCATGGTTTGATATGGCTGAGCTCTTTTGAAATTAAATAGAACTTACCTGAAAGCAACCACTTCAAAGCAATGACCTGGTTATGCTTCAGTAAAATTGCACTAAACCAAATGTTTAAAGTGTATTCAGTGAGTTTTTTCTTAACCATTTTGCATGATTTTTGAGAAAACGAGTATTTTTTAAAGTTGTCTTTCTGCAATAATTATTCATCAAAAATATATTTGATGTGTTCGTTATCAATTTCACTGTTGACAGCGAGTTGAAGTTATTTATCATTAGACAAAAAGGTTCTGTCACTTTTAGTCCTTCTGGATACTGAAAGGTAGCTTTTCATAGCAATACTTGTTATTTTATTTTGTTCACTTTATTTTAATAATTTTTATGTAACGTACCATGGTGCCTTTTCATCAATTTCGTGCGGGCATTCGCTTCAAAGCTTTTAGCTGGTTAGGACCTGAAAAGTTAATGTTTAGCAAACAATCCCAAATCCAGTGTTATTTTAGGTTGCAAATTAAACAGAAACCAATTTAGCCACAAATTTAATTACTATCAGGGCTTTAGACAGCGATAAGGGAACCTTTTGCTCATGTACTTTCGGCAATTAAGGTAGAAATCTATTAAACCAAGCCTATGTTTGGATACTTGCTTCGCAAAAGGAAAACAATAACACGCGTCCAAACAATACAAACAGGTGTCTCTAGCATACACTCACTCACACACATACATACATGGTTAACAGAAAGAAACGAAAAAATGATGAAAAAAAAAAGGGAAACCACCAGAACAAAGCTCACCAAGCGGAAACATTTTGAAATGGCACTGCAAACGATAACCACTTTTAAAGAAAAAGCTAAACCCCACCATTGGGAACGGTAAAACAGTTAATGAATAGAAACTTGGAAAACAAAAACATACACACCCGACGACGGAAAGTCAACAGAGGAAAATTGTCCTTTAGGCCTGTGGCGTTATTTCGTTCACTTTTGCATTTTCTTTTGTTAGGTTGTGCTCGCTTCATTTATGGGTTTTTTTCTTGGATACAAACACAAAGAAAACGTCCCTGTAGGGTTTAGCTGGTGGTAGAGACAGAGAAAGAGAGCGCCAAAAAGTGCTGGTAAATTTGTCATAAATTAACAAGAGGAATTCAAATTACCTGAATTTAATTAGTAGATGTTTGTGACGGCACTTATTTCGTTTTGAGGGGATAGCGTTTACTCTTAAAGCGGTTCCATTATTCTGTAACTTCCAGTAATTTTTATGGAGCAGGAAACTTTATAATTATTTGTGTTTGTTTTTTTGTTTTATTTGTGCTTATTTGTCACATACATTTTAAAACAAATATTGGTCCAGAGAATGGTGTTTTATATTTTTGTTTTGTTTTTTTTTTAACAAAACAAAAACTTAATTTTCTAAGCTGCAATTCATGAAACTGCTTTTTTAAATGCAGGGTTTTAACGCAAAAAATAAAGCATGCGTGAACAGTTAGTATGATAGTCAAAACAAAATTTAAAAATCGTACTTCTTTTTTACCTCTACAGCGATAGTTCATGAGCAAATTGATTGAATAATTTAAAAAATACATACAAAAAACTGTAAATATGCTGTACAAGATTAATGTTTCCATTGCGAGCAAACGACATGAATTTGAAATATACTTTTAAATTATTGCACGATGCCACTGAAAATTATATGCTTGCCCTCGAAAACAAAGACGGCTTAACATTCACGCGGTACTTGCTGCGTGCTTTCTTCATATTTCCTACCAATCAAAACGTAATTGTATTCAAAATGTGCCTCTGCCATTCTCCGGTTTACCTCCATTGCAGATCCTTTCGGGCAACATCAACACCTACAGCGAGGTCGAGCAAGCGCTGCAACCAATTATATTCGCCTCGAAAATTCGCATCTACCCGTACAGTCAGTACGATCGGACGGTTTGTCTGCGCGCCGAAATCATCGGCTGCGAGTGGGAAGGTAAGTGAATTTCGCCTAACGAGCCGTATTATCCTTCAAGCTTCAAGTGTGTCTCCGTGAATAAAGGGCTTTTTGGCTAGGCAGACCGGTTGGATGAAAAGAGTTGAAAAAAGGAAAAAGTCAAACCCTAAACCAAACCCATCGGCACGGGGGTTTTTTGTGTGGGTAGGCAATGGGGTTTTGTGTTTCTTCCACCGACTCACCACGGTGCTGATGTCACGTTACGACGATGACAATGATGATGTAGATGGGAGTGCGAATGCCAGAGTTCTATGTTGGAGAAAGGGGGAAACATATCCTTTCTGCAAGTCGTTCACCTTTGGTGTTTTGTGTTTCGGTCGCCTCAATGGGGAAATATCCTTACACGACTGAGAGTGAATGACTTCCATCACTGTTTGCTACAAGGACTCGTTTGCAAATCGTCTACAATGACAATGCTTCTGGTTCGCTTAGCGTTTGCAGACATTTCGTATTTCGTTTGTTTGTACATCAATCATGACGGATGTCATTTTTTTCTGCAACAAGCATAAAACAAGTGAAAATGAACGTATACTCAAATTTCAAACAATTCATATATGTGGTGTTGTTTAGTTCTTCATCTTGCTTGCCTATTTCAATATCAGTAGTTTTCATAATTCATTAATGTTTATAATGTTGAAATAGTTAATAACATTAGAAATGTGAAAATTATCGAGTGAAAATAAAATGAAAATGTTTTGCAAACATCCAAATAACGTTAAGTACGCATTTAAATATTTGTTGATAATATAACTAGCATAAAATAAGGTTAAAAGTCTTAAGAAAACTATAAACAAAATTTCATGTGGAAATAGTTATTCTACCATATTTTTCCATATACCATATATTGTTCTGGTCCTTACTCAGTTCAGTTTGCAGTATAAAAATAATAATGACCGAAAAATATGAATGAATCAAAAATACTTAAGTAATACTACGAACTACAAATCAGTTGCCATCTTGAATACGGTTCATTAACCACCAACCGACAAATCAAATGGTATTCTAACAAATGATGATTCTGTAACAGAAATCATACGAACGACCAATGTTCCTGACGTTGATTGTTATTAGTGCTAGGTTTTGATAAATCAACAGTTCTAAACCCTTACATAAATAATGTTGATGGTTCGTTGCACTGCATTGACTCGGAACAGTTGAAACGCATTCAGGTACAAAACAAATTCACATTTCGGTCATTATGAATTTTTCGCTCAATCAACTCTTGTGTTTATTGATTTAAAGCCTCATCCTTCATCATCTTGAGTGGAACGCTTGTGATTGAATTCGTTATTTCAGTGCAAATTGATGCAACATAACGCTTCAAGCGACAAATATTAACCAGAACGTTTTCAACCATTTTCAAGCACATAAAGTGCTACCAGTTGATTGGCTCTATCTGTTGCCAAAGGATGGGCCCTTTGCGAACGGGTAAACGCCTTATTCTGTCACAAGCCTTTTCTGATGGGTTGTAAATTAGTCATTAAAATATTTCCGTTCGGGGTCCTTTTGCTGCAGCCATGATGTGCCAAAGCTTTGGAGATGGAGTGAACAGCAAACACGGCTGTTGGAATAAAAAAAGCAGTCACTTTGCGTTCTGGGCAACCTTCTCGCAATAAACCGATGGTCGATGACGGACGCCAGTGTAGCCAGTCCCAACTCCGGATAGGATAATAAATTACCCATCAACATCTCCATCCATCCATCTATCATTTTACGTCGAAAAGGCTTGGCCCCACGCTTGAGGTGGCGATCGCCCTAGACAGCACCCACCGCCTTGTCGTGGCTTTGCCTGTCGTGACTACGTACTCTGAATCCCATTGATGGTGACCCCATTAGGACAATTTATAGAGGGAGAGAGCTAGGGTAAAAAGAATACTTTAAGCATGCAAAACTAAAAAAAAAGAAGAAAAACTGTGGCATTCCTGCTGCCATCAGACAGACTAGATGCAAACTAAAAAAAAAGAAAGATTGGTAATTTATTTAAAATTGCATTAAACAAATTACGATCACCGACTGTGATGGGTTTGGGGAGGTGCAGCCCTTTTCAACTGACGGTAAAATGTGATAAGGATATGGAACGGATATCGCTTCCGTCGAATCGATTCACAAAAGTGCTTGCGAGTTACGCTGTAAACGCTTTTAAGCTTCTCCTGCATGCTGACTGTGAGACGGTGAAAGATCTGTTTGCCCTAAGTGAGGGGTAAATTGAATGCAAAATAGTAGAGTCTCCTTACAAAGTGTTAGAAGAACGGAGAAAAAAACAGGACCCAAGGACTATAAAATGCAAATTCATTTATTGAACGTCACTGCTCCCAGCTCCGAGCTGCATGTTGGGTGGGCGCATTCACTAAACGAGGTTGCTCATAATTTTTCACTTTCAATTGTTACCACCAGCCTAAACCCTCTCGCCACATTACTCAGACACAATCTGCACAAAACCGCATCAAATGCAAATTTGATTTTTCAACCCGCAGCACAACAAAAGAGCGAAAGGGGGTTTGGAACATTTCCCAATGTTTTTGATGCCGTCTGTCTGTCTGGCTGTGGTTTTGTTTGGCCCGTTGGCGTACAAGCTACACAATGCTTAAAATAACGAATTGCGACAAAACTGTAGAGTGAAAGGGTTGATCGGTTGGAAGAATATAGTACCCTTGCTTGGTGGGGTGTTTTGAACAAACATTATTGGCGGTGACCCTCATGACACCTGTCCTTCGGGAGGAGCGATGTGAAATGTTTACATTGTTTAATGCATCTATTTTCTAAGTATTGAAAAATTAATTCAGCTTACGGTGCACTGTTTTAGTTAATTAAAGCTGTCGCATTACGTTAATTTTTTAGTTTTCTTCTTAAAACAAGCTTTTACTGGAACACATAGATTATTGCGTGGAAATCAATCATTTGGCCTCAAATAGTTCCCGGAGTTACGAATTGACAGATGAGTTTGTTATTGGACACTTTGTTGATGCGTTTGGTTCGATATTTCACTATTGATAAGCTTCTCTTATTGTTCTTTGGAGTACTTCATATTTTTCCGTATCAACCACCATTGATTATTTTATTAGGAAAAGTATAATCAACAGCAATAGTATTTTTTTTTTCGGCTTATAATTAGTTAGGCAGATTATTTAATTATTTATATACGGGAGTCAATATTATTGAAAGACAAACATGACGTCTTTGTCATGCAATTGTTTACAGATTAAAAATTACATTATAATCGCCATCACACAATGCACGATATTATTCATGAGGTTTAACATTAGGCATGGCAAGCAACAGTTCCAAACACACATACACCATGCTGTGCGATTGATTAATGGCACCCAATTACTAGAATATGCTCTCAATCTTTTTCACTATCGACCCTTTTCCATTGCCCGTTACAACTCAACATACAACCTGCATCTCGCGATACCATATTTTATGTTTTCATATGTGATTTATTACCACTGGGTCGATCATTCGTAATCGTTCTTTACCGAAATATTCGTAAAAATATGTCTTTCTTCCTACTCAAACATACACATAACCTCATCCCATAAAGCGAAACCATAAAACATTCAACGTAACCGTGGGGCCAAATAGGGCGCAACAAGCGTAAAACAATGCTACGAGACACCCTCGACAAATCACACTCACCCAAATCGACTCGCACACATGCGTCTTGTTATCATTTCCACCAAAATACAGAAAACAAAGATAGATCATCTGGAATTCGAGAGCATATCCCAAACAAACATCCCTTTGCTCCCTCGAAAGACTCCAAAACCAGTAGCGGCAAAGACAAAACATGCTGTGATATAAAAAAAACCATATACGACACAAGTATGCTTCAATGCGTTTGGATAGGGAACGGGATCTTGGGTTTGCTGGAAAACTGTAGAGCCACCCAAAAGTTGGGTTCCTTTCGTCTAAGATCGAAGAAGATGGTATAATGTTATTGGAGTGTTTGTTTACATGATGGCAAAGTGTGTGCTCTTTTGTTGTTACTGTTCTTTAGTGTTCTTGTTAGGAGAGGTTGTTGATTTAATGTGTCTTTAACAAAAAAAAAAAAAAAAACTGATGATCCAAAACCCATGTGGTTCTGTGTTGGGTTGGTGTGCATGGCACTTCTTTAATTTTTTTTTATTCATTCTCAAAGTGCTTCGTAGCCCTTACCAGTTGCATCCCAACCAGCCCCGAAATCAAGCTTTGGTGGCGCCCGCGTCTCACATTATTCCAATTAATAATCTGTTTAATATCGCACTCTAACTAATTTCGTGCGGCCATCGAACGTATCAACAGCGCACACCCTAGGCAGCGTTTAAGCTGACCGTTTATTGGTACCATGTACTCGGCGCTTCGTTCTCGAGCGTTTCTTGTGGCGTTCGGTTTTTTGTTTTCTTCATTTTCACAATTTTCTATCCAGTTACAGCAATCTGGCACCGCCGTCCCGTGATGGTGCATTTTTATTGTGTGCGCTTGATCGGGCTTGTTGAGTTCTTTGGATGAACCGTCCGTCCGACATCAGCCGGCTAACGACCATTTCGTCTAATTGGCCATCCCAGACAAATGGCGGCGTGTATTGCGCACAGATGGTGCAGCTGTCAAATGGAGAAAAATGCTGTCTGTCTGGGAAGTGGTACGCTAGTTGGGATTGGAGGAGTGGGGTGGTTTTTACGATTGCGAATTGATTTTCTTATTTGATTTGCTTCCTGGTTGGGGGTTTGGTTGGTCGCACCGCGGTTGATAATTATTTTAATGATGCCAGCAAAGAAAAAAGGAGTGAAGTGAAATCGGGTGGACGGTGTACATTTGAGTCTGAAAGCTTTAATACATTGTTGTGCTGTAATTGGCCGGCTAGTCGATCGATACATTGAAAGATGGTTGAATAGTGTTCCACACAGCAATGCAAATGTCTTTTTATTACTGGTCATAAAACGCATTTCTAACGTTTGATTCAAGTTACGCATAAGATGATCATAAACATGCATGTATGTCGTAAGTTTACGGTTGCAAAGAGGTTTTAAATCATTTGTAAACTGAAGAAAACATTAAATAAAAAAAATATTTAAAAACATTTTTAATAAAAAAAAAATCTCATTTTTATTCAAAAAATAAATGTTTGTTGGACTAGAAACTAAAATAAAATCATGTAACAGCGTTTCCATTGCGTGCACATCTATTGGGCAGTAATACTCATTTCGGAACCATTCACACAAATGACTCCGTATTGATTCTCTTAATGCGACAACTAACCGGTCCATCGCCCACATACAGTTCCTAATGGATTGGTATGCATCACTTTAGTTAGCGATCGTCAATTGAGCTAATAGCAACCATTAATAGGCTTCCCGGCACTAACCTGATGTACGCTGCTGTAAGTAAATTGGGTAGCACATAACCGGTCCAAGAAAGTGAAATCAATAATTACCACCAAACGTAATGAGGACCGGTGCATTAACGAAATAATACTAATGATTGCACGCAATTGACATTAACGTTCACATACCGTACAAACCCACGCGCATGCTTTATTCATGCACCCAATATCTAAGCTGCTGGCACGCAACGGATGTAGGGGATTGGCTGGAAGACTAAACATATAAAAATTCGTGCGATAATCCATTTGTGTATCTGTATCGCTTTTATTTTCAATGTTTTCGTTCTGCTTAATTCAACACAACTGATGGAAGCCCGATTGGATGATGGGTGCGATATGCCATTCAATTTCAGCACGACGACATGCACACACGCAGTCTAAGTGCTGTAATGCAGCAGTAATATTTGCTGCCTGATTTCTTTCGAGGCAATTAAATACTATCCACACACTACGAGTTGGCGCCACTTCGTTCGTTTGTTGGTTCAAACGTGTGCCGCTGAACCCAATGACAACTTTATTAAGAGGCAGTATGGCGTCGGCAAGCATTCGTTTACTTGATACCTTTGATGCTCTTTGATGTGAGCTTATGTTTCTTCGCCTACCCAAGACATTTCTCTTTCACACCTCATTGCCGGATTTTGGTTTATACCTAACGAATGATTTCCTTATTGACCAACAATTCGATTCTACCAGGTTTCTATCAGTTAGATGAAAGGTTTTCGGTTTGGCTCTTGGGTGTAAACAGATTGTCGAGAGTTCCATCTTCAGACAGTTATGATTGCAGTACGAATAATTAAAGTTCCTTATACCTTTGAGCTGTGCGCTAACAAACAATAAAGCTGCAGGGGTTCTGAAGAAAGTAGAAGAAGTAATTAAATGCGCTTCCTATTTCATAAGTCTATGGAATTTTAGAATATTACAGATCTCAGAGAGATGGTGATATAATCTATCGGATTGCGTCTTGAAAGACATCTTAATCGAGTATACCCTTTTCCTTCTTGCGGCACATCAAAGAAGTTTAACGATAATTTGTTTTTTGAAGTAAAACCTGAAAATCTCCGCTTGAGCCTTTTATATTAGATGAAACATACGGTGAAACAGATATTTATCATTGATGTTTGAAAGTATGTATGAATATTTAATTTGTTACATACTATTTCAAATTTTATCATTGTAATTTCAGATCATAACGAAAAAGGACAAAGCTGCAAATTAGATGAAAAAAAAATCTAGTTATCACATAGCAAACCCAAGCGCTTCATACAAATTGAATAAATAAATAAAAAATAAAAATTTAAATTAATTGAACAATTCAAATGTATGCAATTCTGAATAAGATTTCAAAAGTATTTACTGCATAAATTAAATTTATCTTGAAAAATTTCACTTCTTATACATTTCATTTCTTTCCATTGAATTTAATAAATAAACTCATACACTAAATAAATATAAACTTTCCACCATCACAATACCCTTCCACGAGGAAATGAATCAGTCTTAACTGAAGGTTCTGTTGGGATTATCTTTTGTTACCTTTGTCCAAACATGCATCACGAAACACTAAGTATTATTAGTAACTATGGAGCAATTTCACACTCAAACGAAGTGAGACGTAGCTGTCTCGCCAACTGTGGAAGAGCTTTCAATCATGTGAACACCCTTCGCATAACGTGTCGTTTCACCGATTGTCTTGCGGCAGTGACTGTGTGACTTATGTGAAAATTTCCCCGTATGTCATTTCAAAACTAATCTCGGGTGTCGAGTCCCCCGAGGGCACGCCGGTCCGTGCACTGGCAGGCATTTGTCACCTACGTAGAGAGCATTGTTTTAGCTTCGTTTTTTCGCATTATAGCGCTCAATCTTCCTATGCTATGTAAGGGAACGTTTGCTAGTGGATCCCTCGCTTGAACACCGATATGCGTTGGGTGCCCGTATCAAGGAAGAATATAATGCCGGAAACGTTGATAGCCTGCGTGTCTAGCTCTAATGGTGAAATTACAATTCTCAACGCTTCCGAACGAGGGACAGCGTAAATGGGCACCGTCCATACGGCACAACCAACCGGAGATGGTATCAGACTCGCGATCTCCAATGGCTCAACGCACCCGTGCAAGTCAACGTCCGAGCAGTTCACCGAACAGCTGTCCGCCCGGGAGGAAATTGTCACTGGTCGAGAAAACACAATAAAAGTTGATAATGACTCCTGGGATCGATGGGACAGCGGTTCCCAGTCGGAGCTCGAAAAGGAAGACACACCGGGACCACCGGTGCAAACTACACTTTCCACTGCTACGGCAACAGCCAACATCCGGGACAACCTTCGCCACCACGAGCCACGGCTTATTGCAGTGGCAAATTAGATTGGCGCTTTTCTCGACCCTCGTTCACTCGTCCCACCCCGGGAGATGATTGGTGTTCCATTCGGTCGCTGTAGAGCAAGTTCGCCATTACGGTATTTGTTCGTAATTTTCCTTCAATAAAGTCATCAGGAAAAGTTGATAATATGGCGTAGTCGATTGGCGGCCAGTTTGCCCTTCGATGGGCGGCGAGTTTTACTATTGAGTGGAGAGACTGTTTTTTCCAGAATAAAAGTCTCAGATGGGGATTTTGGATCAATAAGAGGTGCAGTCTGAGCTGTACCGTAAATTAACCATAAAAGGACGTAACATTACAGAGGTTATTGCTTAAATAATTCTACTATTTTAAGATAAATATAAAGTTAAGTTATTGTTGTGTGCTTGAATTATATGTCTATCATCAAAATTAATTCAGTATGAACCTCAATCTTGCATCGACTATGTATTTTATGTAAATAAACACTTGAACCAAAAAACGATATTCTTAATTAAGTTGGTATTATACTAAATACTTTTTTTTTACATTCTTTTCCTTTACAGAGGGTCTCATATCGTACAGTATCCCGAAAGGTGTCATACGTGGCGTAGAGGTCGACCTTTCTGATCGTACATATGACGGCGAAGGTGATGGTGATCGACTTGTGCACGGACTCGGTCAACTAGTGGACGGCCAGAAAGGTGCCGACAATTTCCGTATCGATATACACGGATTTGGCAAGGGTGAGTAAACAAAAATGAAGCTCCTTAAAGCATGAAGAACTTAAAGCTCCAAGATTATTTCCTTTGGCTTTCAATGGGAGTGGAATGCAACCATTTACCTTTACCGGCTCAGGCATCTCTTTTATGTGAAGGATCTTAATCGATTTCCCCATGTTTTGAGAAAAGAAAATCTTCCATGAACATTCCTTTACCCTACTTATTCATTTCCCATACCAGAAATTTGCCAGCATCGATCGAAATATTTCCAATCCATTCCTTGAAGGCCACCTCTCATGGTATGGTGTTTCTGTATAGGAAGAAAAGAACCACTCCTGCATGTTGCCGAATGCTTGCCGACAGGCTTCGGATAGGCTCAAAGTTGCAATAATTCAAATCCAGCTCGAATGCCACCATTTTGTGTGCATGTGTGTGTGTGTATGTGTAGAAGAAGCTGCCCTTTGATCAACAGTAGCAAAAGTAGCTCCACTTTGCTAGTGTGAAGCTGTTCACATGCTCATCGAAACGAACAAATAAAGCTTCACAAATGTTCAAACACTTTGCCTCGAGGAGTTCGAGTGCTTTGCACAAGGGAAGAGGACCAGGAGTAGTGGAATGGGAGGTATTTGTGTTCGCATTAAATACTTTCGATTGTGTGCAATTTGAAAAGCTACACCACGTGGGACAATTGAGGGGCGGGGGTAGGTTTTTCTTGGGATCGAGCTTTTCTCTGAACTATGTGCAAACATATCACGTTCCTGGTTTGTTTTAGCCTCTTGAGTGGTGAAACCTTTATTTCTCTCATCAGCAAACAGAATCAAGACGATGCGTGTGTGTGTCTGTGTTTGTTTGATATGGCTGGTGATTATTGGCAAAAATGGTAGCAAAAAGTAGCATATGTTGGGAAAATTGTTTGAATCATTGGAACCGGGCATGGACTTTACGGAGGAGTGTTTAATTTTTCTTTCCAGTTTTGTTGCCCATTCGAGTGAAATCTTTTTTTGCTAATGGTTTTTCTTCTAATGGCCTCCCTTCTGCGGAGTATTGCCAGCAGAGAAACGATAGATTCCTCCTGCAAAGCACTCCACACAAACACACACACACACACACGCATTCATCCAAAGAACTGGTGTGAGTGTATGCAAATAAATGTGTGGAAGAAAGAGGAGCCTTCCCAGCAGGCACAAAACGACTCTTGACTTGGTTCTTCCTTCGTTTACTTCCTTGCGAGGAAAAGGGAAAAGGGCTCTCTGGTTGGGGCATGTTTAGCTCTATTTGTTTCGCAAAGTTAATTGTTTCATGGATGGCAACATTCCTTTCGAAGCGTTCGGAGAACAGAGAAGCAGTCTACAAAGCGTCTTCTGCAACTGACACGTTCAAGTATGTGAGTTTGCAGTTTTGTTTTCCACCGATTGTTATTTTCGAGGCAGGACTGAGGGTTTCAACTCCACTATTGCACTACAGCAGTACGGACTGGAAATGTAGAATGTTTATGAAAACCATAAACCCGCTCGGAATGGTGCGTCTACAAAAGTTAGCTGAACTGCTTCTCGATCAAACGCTCGATGACTTGCAGCGGAGAATGGTACCGTGCTGGAAAGGCAGTGTGGGTCAAGGACCATCCGGTCACGTCAGTCGATGCACTGTGTGTGTGTGTGAGTGTGCACTTGGGTAAAACCAGCCAAGCCGCCTCCAGTGCCGCTGGTGTTGAAATGTTGTTCCTATTAATTACCTTCTAGTTGATAAATTTTACAACAACTTCTGGTGTTGCTCACAACAAACACACCGGGCGATGGCAGATGAGGTGCAGCGGGGAAAAAGTTTTCCAAGTAATTTCCACCATTTTGCTAAATGATGCTTGCAGCATTCCGAACGTACGTACCTTTTTCCCATGAGCTATCGCCCGATGCTTTCACGAGGGTACCACGAGCGGGTGGAAAAACTGAAGGAAAAGTCCATAGCGTTTCCTTGTAAGGAAACATATTATTTCTGCGTAATATGTACAAGAACTCGAACTCCGGTTTTCGAAAGCGCAATTTCTCAAGTACGGTCGGGCAGCGCTTAATCTGCACCGGATGCCAGAAATGGTGGCCAACCATTGGGCGTTCGCTAATGGTTAGTGGAAAAGATTAAACTTATGATTGCTTTCTGCAAGTCGCCAAGCTGTGAGTTGTGCCGTGAGCAAATGTCTTGTGCGATCGAATCGACCTAAAGCTTTCATAATCGCCTCTGCTGTCGGGAAAATATTGAGTTCAATTTCATCGCAAGCTTAGATGGGAAGTCGAATAACTCAACTCGACGGAATAGCATTTTACATCGGTGGTATATCCAGCCCTACAGAACCGAAGCTGAAAGACAGCCGTCAACTACAATCTACATAATCAATAAAGCTTAATAATCCCGCCCGCTGCACCGGGACGCAGCCCTGTATATAATTTCTACCATCCCGATGTTTCACCACGAAACACTGAATCTCCCAGGGTTCGATTTTGCATGTCGGTCGGTCGGTTTGGACAGCACCGACATGCATGCAATTTCGATCCCACATGCAAAACACAATCTCTCCTGGCTCCGGCCGTTGATGACAGGGGGTGGGAGCGATATGTGGCCGGTTGGTTTGGTAACGCCATCCCATGTACTCCTACTGCCCATGATGATTGAGGTTATGCGGAATCGAAATCGAGTAGCATACGGTTGCCGGGAAAACACTCCCCTGTTCCTTGCAAGAAAGCGTCAATGCAGTGCTTGGGGTTCGGTAAAATGGAAAAACCACTTAGGTGTGAGGCCGGGTGAAGGTGGTGGCAAGGTGACAGGTTGACCGGTATTCTCAAATCCGCTTCTCAGTGCTGAGAATCTGCCGTGTGGTTACTTTCACACAAAGCTCACATGCTTTTCCCACATTTTACACATTCGCCCAAACACTGGGTCCCATACGTACCATCGGTACGGAATGATGAACTCTGCTTTGTGGTTTTCCTTTTCTCTTAATCTGTCTCCTTGGGGGATTGGGACAGGAACGAGCAGCACTACTACTAGCACTGATGTGTGTGTGTGTGTGTGTCTGCTAGCCAACCAGGAGACAGGCTCAGACAGGCCGCAGTAACCTTTAAAACCATTGTGACAATAATTTTCGATTAAATGAATATAGAATGACCGGTGTGATCT
>KI424243.1:3016-14731 GCA_000473375.1 Anopheles culicifacies
ATTTCAGGAATTGCTGATCGTATGCAGAAGGAAATTACGGCACTCGCACCACCCACCATTAAGATCAAGATTATTGCCCCACCAGAGCGTAAATACTCCGTCTGGATCGGTGGATCCATCCTGGCCTCGCTGTCCACCTTCCAGTCGATGTGGATCTCAAAGCAGGAGTACGATGAGTGTGGACCCACCGTTGTCCACCGTAAATGCTTTTAATTACCACCGCCACCCCACAACAGTGATGTGAAACCAGGGATCAAATTGTTATTTATTTTAAAAACTTTATTGTGCAGGTTTAAGCGATAATAAATTATTTTGGATGATGACTGTTTGTTTTTCATGCGACACGCTACAAAGGCGATCTTCCGCCCATTGAGAAATCTTTCATTCGAAATTTTCGCAAAAGAACAGAAATATTCGAAAATATCTTAACAACCGCTTAATGCTACACGAAGATAGCGTTAGAGAATGCGAAAAAATACGACGCGTTGGTTAATATATTACTCCAAAGCGCATCACCGAATACCTATCGAATGCAACCACATGGGCATACATAATTAAGATATTGCATTCACCTCACACCCGCTATACCCTTTCCAACAAATTGAACAGTTTCGTCAATTCCATGGGGAAGCACATGTCATACATACAAATTAAGCACCCGAACACGCTAGTCATGATAAAATAATTGATGCTTAATTCGTTGGCGTTATGATCGGTCAGTTTTGCTTAATTTTTGTGCTCCTACTTTTCTGGGGAAGAAATTGTATAATGATTTGGAGAGAGTAACCACAAGACCGAAAGGTTTCGGCCAGTGTTTGGCTAAACACACTTTTCTTATCGTTTGTTTATTTGTTGTAGCTCTTTGCTGAATGCTAACCTTACTGAAGTTTTCTCAATAAGTTGCATCTAAGTATGACCCATAAAGCTGATTAATTAGAATAGTGGAATAAATTATACAGATTGTAAAATGTTCGTTCATAAAAAGTAACACTTAGCTTAGCCCCAATAAGTTTGATGACCACTGGTTTAAACATTTCCAAAGTGGATAACGCGTTAGCTGGTGAGCGATTGAACTTTTTATAGACAAATTGACAATGAAAGGGTAGATGAGCAAGAGGGTGTGTTAGTTACTGTATCACAAGTGGTCACAAGTGCCTGGATATTTTGGGGTTTGATTATGTCCTGTAGCGGATTGCACTCAATATGTGCGACACATTAACGACCTGTTTCAAGTGCAACATCTTCGGTGACATTGTTTGTGAAGGATAATGAGATCAGCATACGCGTGGCCCTATAATAGCTTACCCATTGGAATGAGTACCGACGTTCCCTGCCAGTCACGTTCGGATGACCCGATTGGATTGGATTGGAACCCTCGATTATGGTGTTCGTTACCTGTGGAAGCGGATTGCTAAAATCAACTACGTTTACTACTGGTGGGTTGCATTTGAATGCCTTTTTGAATCCATGAGTAATGTTATGGAGTATTTATTTTCATTACAGTAGGCTTTGCACCGTCAGTTGCTTGTTTTCATTCCAGCTGGAATGGTTTAGTTTCTGGCATATCAAGCCGTTTTATAGCTTCGAAAGTTTGGTGCTTTAGGGTTAACACATCCTATGGGTGAGTGTGTATCTATTTGCCACTAATTCATTTGTGGTTAAAACCATGTGTTTCGCATCGAACCAAATGCAGCCGTTGCATAAATAATTATTTATTCTGACCATGAGTGTGCGAAGGTTTCCGTAACAGAGAGAAAAAATCGACGAAATTCATTAACGGAGAAAGTAAATATCACTCAGTTCTGCATAATGCAACCAATCGATTATCGGTGATTCTGTGTGACTCGGTGCAATTGCACTCAACAAAAGCAAGCATGTTCGACTTCTGTTCAGAAGAGTTTTGTGTGTGCATGTGATACCCTTGATTAATGGCAACGCTGTGTTAATTATATCGTTCTACGTTTGCGCGTACGTGTGATTAGTACTGCTGTTGTGGTTTGATGAAATTATATCGTGATATAATGATAATCGAGTACCAAGCAGGACTCTTCCTTACACACAGAGCAATCTCTGGTTGGTAAAAATATTATGAAGTGCGAAAAAAACATACCAAAGGACCTGTAGATGAGTTTGAAATGAAATAATATTGTTCGTTACATTATTCGTTGGGTTTGTTACGTGTTATCGGAAGAAAATATCTCATGTTTAGATGCAGGTTTATCAATTTTGTATGGTTGAAACACTCCCTACGTTTCAATCTATAAAAAGCATTTTAGAATAGCTGGGATAGGCACTGCATTTGTTGTGAAATGAAATAAATTATGTTGAACAAATGGCTGAATGCTGCCTTTTGTTTTGTGAATTAGAAATCATTTACAGTTGTAACATGATAATATTTCAATATACTACAATCTGTTAATTTTTTGGATAAAGTTGCGTGAGAGAATGCCTACAATCGATAGCAATGCAATGTTTTGAGGGTACTTCTACTGTATCAATTTCACACAAATCGCCTTTTCGGTACTCGTTTGCACACACACACACACGCTCTAAAAGCCTGTCCTCGAAACCATGCACTCGTGTTTTGGTGTTTCCAATGCATCGTCAACAATTTCGTCATCAGTGATCACAAAAATGCATCTCACGTACGGAACGTTTGCCGAAAATTTGTGCTAAATATTTCAACCTAGAAACCTGCTTGTTTCGTTACGATACGTACGTGGTAGTTTTCATCCCCACGTGCATTGGAGCTCGAGTAACTTCCAAAATTTTCATGTTTGTGTGTTTTTATTTAGAGCGGAGAAAAAGGGAGTTATTTTTTTGCTGAAAATGTTCTCTAGGAATCCTACTGATAGATTCCTCCATTCCATTTCCAGAAGGGATTCTCAACTAAGCTGTATTGGTTTCTGCATGCTCTGCCCTTGTATTCGTTTTCCTGGCATTATAAGCGGCCAAAATTTAAATATTTCAATTTAACTTTTCTATACTATCGATAGGTCGTATTGTGCATCGGCACGTAGTAAACAAAATGTTTAACCGTAACTCGGCGCTGTTGGCGCTGATACTGTGCTCATGTCACACAACATTGTTTAGCACAAGCGATGCAATGTTAACGAGCCCACGATATAGTAACCGAATCAGTCGAGAGCGCGGAAATATACTGAAAAACCTCACTGGCACGCAGGAGTATGAGAATCACATTGTTACCAGTCGCTTGGACGCATCGGAACCGGTACGAATGATGTATCGTGGGCTTCGTGAAGTGTACCATCGCATACTTGGTCCAACGGGAATGCGTAATGAAGGTGTGTCACTGCAAGCCCGTATACCACCGTACGTCCCATTCCCGTGTGATGTCCGTGGATACAGAAGTCCTACCCCACCTACTAGCGTTCACCGGTTGCGACCCGGAGATTTCGATGTGGTAGCAGCGCTAGGAGACTCACTGACCAGTGCCACCGGCGCAAACTCTCGACAGTTTTGGGAGTTATTGATCGACAATAGAGGGCTTTCATGGTGCATTGGAGGACAGGAAACGTGGAGGACGCATCTCACACTCCCTAACATTCTGAAAGAGTTTAATCCAAGGATCTTTGGGTAATGGAAAATATAGGTAAATTTTGATTCGATTTATTTACGCATTCTCTGGTCTGTTCTTGTATTATGTATTAGGTATTCGTTTGCGGATTCATACAATGTACATCTACCGTCGCAGTTTAATGTAGCGGAGATCATAGCAACAACGAGTGATATGCCGTATAATGCCGCATCATTGGTGGAACGAATGAAAGCTGACCCACGGTAAACGTTAGTCTAGCGATAAATTGTAGCTTTATGGATTCGCGACAAATAAGAAAAAATTGTTTAATGTTTGCCAACATATAACGATACATTTATTTGATTATAGCGTTAAGTGGAATGAACATTGGAAGCTTCTCACCATAATGATAGGAGGTAATGACTTTTGCTCCGATGTGTGCTATCAAACTAACGCTACCGAGTGGATCAATCGGGATCAAGAGAAGTATCTTTTAACAACTCTGCATTATCTTAAGAAGGTTATGCCAAGGTAATGACCTAGTACAACATAAAAATCTTGCACTTTATCAAATGCCTAAAACATCCTTCCATTTTCTTCCTTTAGAACCCTGGTCAACCTTGTTCCCTCGCCATTAATAAATCTGTCATTTTCCATCGACAAAGTTCAAGCCCCTCTCACTTGCCAATTCGTGCGTCCCATCGAGTGTTCCTGTTTGTATGGGCCCAAGTACTCCAGCAAACGAAATCTTTACCGGCAGCTTGAACGTCGCTTCGTTAAGATCATGGAGCAAGTGAGCCATCGGGCTGAATTCCACAGTAACGATTTCACCGTCGTATATCAGCCCTTCTACCGAGACGCGAGTATTTTCCATCGACGCGATGGTAAACCTGATCTTTCCATCATGGCCATCGATTGTGTGCATCTCAGTCAGAAGGGACATGCTGTATCAGCAAACGGGCTGTGGAACAACATGCTAGAGCCGACACGTCACAAAACCACCGTGCTGAGAGAATTATTTGAGGATTTTAAATGTCCAACGCCAGATAATCCATTTATAAAGACGTATTACAACAGTTGAATAAATCGTAGCCTTAGGTTTATAATAACATTGTCACATATATTTTATTAAATAGTTACATCGTTTGCGGTGGTTCTGTACACTTATATTTGTATACAACAAAATAACTTGAGTAAATGAGCTGATGGTGCGACGGGAAAGTTATAACTAATCCTAGGTTTATGGGGTGCTAGTGGATGTGAAGGATCTTTTGAACTGACTTAGATTTTATCATTTCCGGTTGAAAGACCCGGGATGATTCGATTCAAATGGGTTTAGTGATGATGAGGCACACCGTAGGTTGGCCGCGGTGGTCCGTATGAGGATGATGGTGCACGGTAAGAAGAGAATGATCCGTGCAGACTAGAACCGTGGGATGGCCGATGATGGTGTCCCGAGGATCCGAAGGAAGGAACACCGTACGATGACGAAGGAATGGCAACGAACGATGGACTGGATGAGTGAGATGAGGCATGAGAATAAGAACCGCCCGAGTGAGATGAGTAGGATGGTGCTGAATAGTGAGAAGAAACAGCCGGTACACCGTAGCTGGAAGAAAGCGAAGGGGCACCGTACGAGGAAGACAGACCACCGAAGGAAGAATGCGATGAAACAGAGGGAGCAGAATAGTGAGAAGATAGAGCAGGTGCAGAATAGTGAGAAGATACGGACGGGGCAGAGTAGTGAGATGAGACAGATGGAGCCGAATAGTGTGATGAAACGGATGGAGCCGAGTAATGAGAGGAAACAGATGGAGCAGAATAGGAAGATGAATAAGAAGAACCTCCCGAAGAATAGCCATGAGACGGAGTGAAGGAGGAATGCGATGAATAAGAGGGAGCCGAGTAGGAAGATGATGATGAGTGAGATGCGTAGGATGGCACGGAGTACGACGAGTGAGATGGGCCATGGGCGGCCTTGTAGTACTCAGCAACCTGGATGCCTTGCTGAACGTGTCCTAGCTCAATACCGGTGGTTTTGACGTGTCCATGTCCGGAGTAAGATGGGACTCCATACACAGGCGAAGGAGGTCCATACGATCCTGATGGCGGTCCGTAGGATGATGAAATGGAACCCGAGTAACCACCGCCTCCATGCGAACCAGAGTTTTCATGATCCAGAAGCGCTTCCTTCACTTTGTGCAGCAGGCTGTGATCAACATGTAATCCCTCGGAGGTTTGATGGCCGGGACTAACGGAAATATATCCACCATCATCGTATCCACCGCCGCTTCCACCACCACCGTGGCCATGACCATGGCCGTAACCGCCATGAACTGGGGGTTCAGCACAGACTAGCGTTGCACTGACAAGTAGCAAAATCTGTAACAAAAGATTCTTATTACTCGGTTTGATTACTAAAGAGAACTGCATGTGACATTAAAAATTGAGTGATCAGATCAACCAGTTGCATCAGCGGAGAGAAATATATGGCGCGCACGCTTTCAATCTGCCCACAACAACATTGTTGAGTTGACCGCTTCATTGGTTTTGAACAGGGAAGTGTATAAAGAAAGTACATTGGATACATTGGCGCACTTAATCGTGTTGATGAAAAGGAAACCGATGCATTACCCGGGTTGAAAAACCCACGCTTCCACTCAAAACCGGGCGTCATCCATAACCGGGAAACAGTTCATATTCGACCCAGAGGGGTCGGCTTGCGTAACACGAAATAAACCGACACTTGGAAGAAGAAGAAGTGACCAAACTCCTTTCTCCAGGATTTAAATGCCTCTGGCGTACCCGGCTAAGAGCACGGTTGGAAAGGTGTTGATACAGAAGTACACTGTTTCGGAATGATTACCTTTAAAAACAGGATTACTCTTACCCGCGGGAGGGCTTATAGAGGGGTGTGTGGAGCAAAAGCTACGTTGAACCGTACTTGCAATAAGTTGAAGTTTAATGCATACTTCCCATTTATATAATCGTCATAATCATTTGGCGATCATCATGAGTGTTAAAAATGGCCAGTAATCATCCAACAGAAAGGTCTTTGTAAACTACTTCTTCCAAATGTTCCAGATAAAAGAAGCAAGTGAAAGTGAATAGAGTCAGCCTCAGCAGGTTTTATCCATTGGTTAGTCCGACGTACCGTGACATAATCATATTTTTAATGCGACATTTTGCGAACAGTACCAACATTCTATTATGTGCTATAAAAATACTTTAACGATAGTAATGAGTACATTATGATGACAATTACGTGCCCTGATTTTTTATGCATTCCTCCGTTCTTTACTAAATGCTTGACTAGGACATGATGAAACGCCCCCACACGTTAGCTTAAATTTCCTTTAAAGTAACTAAAAATACACAAGGACTAATGAAGCATTCATACTTTGGGAAGCCGAACACTTTACTTAAACATGAAACTGTCTAAGAAAGCCTTCAATAAAACAAATGTTCAATTCCTATTCATGTGTCGTAACAATGCAATAACCAATTGTCCACTGTAGTTTCAACCATTTAATTCGCATCTGCACTATTCCTTAAGTTTTTCATCCGCTTTTACAATAAAAAGCAATTGTCACTTGTGTTTTCAATGTATCCGCTAGTTACGTAGCAGATCCCTAGCCGTACAAAAAAGCACAAACACTTTTTTAATGAAACGTCTCTTGACGTGTGTAATTTTCACGTTTCTGTTTTGTTTTTTTTGCGCATGCAATTAATTGAGGAGGGCAGTTTTGTTTTCGTACGTAAAAGGAACCTCACTCTATGTATAGTATTGCTGTTTTTTTATGTGCTACCTATCGTTTGATGAATTGATCACTTTCTCTTTGAACGGGGTACGGTGCCTGTGGGTTTTTGGGCTCGCGAAGGTACTGTGTCCGAATTTTAACCAATTATACGTTTGCACTGTATCGCACTGATCGGGTTTTTTTGTTAGCAAATTGTTGCCCCAAAACTACACCACGGAACTTAACCACATTAAACGGAGATCTTTCGTTGGTTCACTTTCTGTTACATGACAGCATCACACTTACCGCGCTAAATCGATTCATTTCCCTTTTACTTTAAGCGCGTGTTTACGGAACTAGCGATCGTTGCAATCGGACGGGAGATACACACGAAATTTTGGCAAGGTCGAGAGCACGGCGGCTTTACGGTGCAGCAGCAGCACGATGGATAAGCTTTGCTTGCAGTTGGGCTCTGCACACTGTACGGCGAACACTGATGACTTACCGGTGGCAACCAATCTCTTTTATACAACTGGACGTGCTGCGCGATCTGGCTGCGTGGAGCGTAGATCTCTTCAGAGGTGGTTCATGGTTTATCTCATGTGCTGTGGTGCGAACAGAAAAAGAGCGAATCAAGCGATCCAACCGGAAGGGTGGAAACTGTTCAAGCTCCTTCTTCAATGCCGGCATCTTTCACTTGTTCGGGGGGAAGACCACATGAGTATTTCTGGTCTCAGTGGGACACACAGAGAGTGCACAGCTGGATTACGCGTCAATGATCGTACTTTGGCGGGTGGTAGGAAATTTTGGCTCATTTTTGAGGCAATCCAGTTTTGGGGCTCATGCCTTCACGTAACGTCATCTCACTCTCATCTAGTTGCTGTTCGACAATGTTGGATTACCTATCTGGGGCTCGGTATGCTGGAATAAAACGATGCACGCACTAGAAGAGGAGTTGCTGTTCCATTCCGTTCCTGAACGTGGCAAACAATCCTTTACGCTGCTTGCGTAACACGCAGGACAGTTCGAAAGGAGCGTTGGAAAAACGACAGTGAGCGGGAACGCATTACAGACGACATTTTCAAAAGATGATGACCACCGCAAAAGGTCTATTATTTTCTTTTCGGTCCATGGGGAATGGATCCCAATGTGCTATTGCATACTAGTTAGAGGAATTGTTTACGGTTTGATCGCATTGATATGAGACGCGCATTTGAGATTTGCAGCTGCGTGTAATTGTAGGAGCGTCATTATGTAGCGGGTTTCGGCCCATTGGTCACAGGTTTTGTGTGGCAGGTTACGATGAAAGATAGTGACAGAAATTTGTCTATGTTTTTGAAATTCTCTTATTTACGGAAGGACCTACAGAAAGGATGCACATGTATGGAAGAGTCTGCAATTTGGATAAAAAACATAATATAATCTATAAAAATTTATTGAAAATATTCCCGGTAAATGAAATATTCGTCGAAATCTTCCATAGAGACCTAATCTATTTATTTGACCGAAAGAAATATAAAACATTCGAAAACATAAAATATATAATTGCTTGGGCGATCGCAACGCTGAAGAAGATTTAAATGAATTAGTACGCTAATTCTCGAACAGCTTCCCAAACCAAGACTAAACATACTTGCTCGAGCTTCTTTCTCGATCATATTACGAAACAGTCACGGACAAATGTTGTAATCAGAACACATCAAACATCAACCATTATGCAAGCCCCTCCTGACCGTTGATGATCAGTGAACACGACCCGTTACATTATTTGCTCGTAGATTGACCGCTTGGGAGGAGCAGGAAAGCGAGGAAAACATTCACAGCAAAAAGCCACACCACATTCATCATATCGTCTGACTTTTATAACAAAAGCTATGCGACAAACGACAACTGCTTCGCTAGTCGCAGTCTTTCTCCCGGCTCGTTAGCTTTAGAAGCCACCAGCTCTTGCAGGTGATTCCGATGGCATGACAATCGTTTGGTTTTTACGAAAATCGAACGGACGATCAAACTGGATCACACTTGCATTCCAACATCAGAAAGGAAAGGAAAACCGAAAAGACCTCGAAGCACACATCCGAATTAGCCGAAAGCGTTTGTGACACATTCGGTTACATGGCGGAAGTTGCGTTTCCGTCCTGCAGCAGGTTCAAAAGGGTTTGCGAGGTTACTAATGTTGTTGTCTTCGTATGGGAGTAACGTGTATGATACAATATCTTTGATTGCCGAAAATGTGGTAAAATTATTTATGCCTTTCTTTTCACTCTTATAGTTGGGCCACTCACGGTACTCCCTAGGAACCATTGTTTGATGGACTACCGGAGAGATACTCAGATTGCATAAGCGCCTGGCGGTGAAAGAAGAAATGTGCTCGTGGCCTAGTGGCCCATGAATGTTGCAGTTGACGAAGATAAAGTGAAGGGAGTGTTGGATCTGGAAACATTTTAACGTACCGACAGTATCTACGAAACGGAACCTTTCCCGCAAGTTGGATCCTACTCGAACAAGTTCTTTCACCCGGTTTGAACGTTTTGACGGCGCGGCACATAATCTGTCGATCGCGACTTGGAAGGTGATCGTCCGAAAAGGTCGATTGAATTTGATGACTTCTGGGTGAACAGAGTGTAATAAGTTGTGATAAACTCATAACTCTGGCACCACCCGAACGACGAAGGCACATTATGCAATTTGGGAGAAGGAAATGCTAAAATTTAAAAATAAACGAAAGCTGTTTGACCGGAATACGTCTGGAACCGTCAAGTTGAACGTCAGCCAGCAGGATGAACAAAATTGCAGATAGGACTCCTTAAACATCTTCCACTTGATGTTTTGGGCCGTAATGATTGATGTTAAACACAACAATAAAAGGGAATCCCCTGAACGTCCCATTGTAGGAAACGCTGTCAACAAGTCGTTTGAAGTAATTCGCCTTCCCGATCGTAATTGTTTAAGAGATTACTGTTTGTTTCGTTGTTTGTCAATAGATGAGCAATCAAATGGGTAGAGCAATAAGTTAGCAATAGCAGCGAAACCCATTACGATTGAGATTGGATAGAAGCAGGAAAACACATACAGTGCAATTATTCAAATTAAATAAATACACTTTTGCTAGGCAAACTAAATGATTGGGTCAATAAAATGCCCAATTTTTGTGTGTGAGTGATTTCTGATACGATCGAGTTTTATTTCTATTTTTAAAATTTTTCACATTTGCGATTTGTTAAATTTATCACAATCCTACATGATAGGAGATGCTTTTAATTTTCTCAGTGTCAAGAATCCTCAAAATGTGTCGAATAATTATCGTAACAGCGCTTATCAGCTTTATGTAATTTATTTACTGCAAAGCATTTCTTCAGGTGACGGAAAATGGAACAGAAAGTTGAACTGATTTTCGCTTTTTTTGTGTGCTGTCGTCGCGTGCAGTCGTCGTTCCCATGATGCAACCGTCATGACACTGACGGGCGGAATGATGCACCTTAGTCGAATTGAAGAAAGTAGCAAACAAACAAAGCGAGAAAAAAGAATAATCCAATTTATCCGAAACACCTCCCTGTGCATCGATGCAGCAAGGGATGGAGTTGTTTCTTACGTTTCTGGCTAAAGTGGTTTTATTTTTATCTATTTTTTGCTACATAATTGCGTAATTATGCATTTCGTTCCGGCAGTCGAGCATTGCGAAAAAATGAATATACAGGAGTAAAACAAAATGAAAAAAAATCACACATTTATCAACTCGCCAAATGATTTTGATTTGCGCTTCTTATTTCCTTTTAGGCGTGTATGTGTATGATCGTGCATAAGTACTGCTAAAGTAAGTTGAGTAGTTCGTGTTGCACTACTTCACGCCTTCACCATTTAGTCACTCATTAGGGTATGGCTCAGCAGTGTAACTACAGACGGTTTTACGTCTGGCTGGTTCGTTGAGTGTTCCATTAGAGAAATGAATGCTTCTTGTGCTGATGTTCGTCAGCGATGCGGTTAATTTTTGTCACACCACTAAAAAGGGAAGTGCCATGAGTGCACAAATTGAGTGAGTTAAGTTTGCTTCTTCACTGCCTGTGCTTGACGGTGTTGGTCTGCTTAGTGAAAAAGCTCTTTGTTGACACATGGGCAGGTGGGACGTGTTATGCAATTCGTAGGTAAGAGTTTGCCGGTTAATTTCTCGCTTATTTCAGCATTAGCTCCAGACAATGGTTAAATAGCGACAATGCATTCTAAGAATTTGAAGCCAAACATTTACCACTATTAATTTCATCAACGGCAATCTTATTGACCTTGAATTGAAGAAAACTCAAACTGGAATGATAACATCAAAATTCCAAAAGCATTAACTGACAAAAATGTTTCGACACCTCCGTTGACAGTCTGGTGCACTGCTGTGTTCATGCGCTACTTACATATGTTCAACATCTTTATAAGGTTTACTAACCTAGT
>KI424245.1:0-10007 GCA_000473375.1 Anopheles culicifacies
AAAAGCAGTCATTTTGTATACATAAAATTGTTGTGTGTACATCAAAAGCAACTCAAAGGGACGGTCTGTACAAATGCAAGTATTGACATTCCGGCAAACCAGACAAAACGAACGCTTCGCTCCGAGGCAATAATGATGCACAAAGTGCATTCGAAATGACATCTGCCCGTTACCGGGCTCTATCAGACATTGCGAGTAATTGAGCCGAGACCAACCAAACATCAAACGGAATCCGGTACCGTTGCTATCATGGTTTCAATCATTCATGGCACACGGCCATCCCGGCCTCGCTCTTACTCTCTAGTGCGGGGGGGATGTTTTGCAAATGGATGGAAAATTCAGCCCCCATTGATGCGAAATGTCACCGAACGTGAACGTGGCTCGTACGTGGATCATGTTCAACCTTTCGGTCCGGTGGCCAAAGGTGCTACGGATGAATCGTGAGACGTCTAGGGCATGTTTAGTGTTTTGTATTTTAAGGAAAATGAAACATTTGTACATAATGTGTTTCGAAATCGTTTGAAATTATTTTAAATTTCACGTTTCTAATGATTAGCGATAAACGTTTACACAATTTTCCATTTACTCAACAAGCTCATGTGGTGCGTTACACGTGTGAAGGTCTTTTGTTAAGTTTGCAACCTACAAACAGAAACCATTGCATGCTACACACCCATCGCGGCTGATGAAAAATGGCCCCCAGAATGCTATGTAAGCCAAACATCGTCAAGACGACGTTTCAATAAAACCCTTCTTCTTACGATTATGGCTGCTGCAAGGCAGGTTCATTGAACTGGCGGCAAAAAAAAACTACACAAAAAAACCTCCCCCCCTCCACTAAATCCACAAGAGTGCAGACATTTTTATCACCTTAAAGTGGCCTTCATTCTGCCACAGCAATGATGCATCGTCTTTCCTACGCATAACGGTGTCGCGTTTTCTTTCGTCACATTTTTCCGGAAAAATAATGATTATTACAACACCTGAAAGAGAGAGAGAGAGAGAGAGAGAGAGAGAAAGAGATAACAAAGTACAACAAAATAAAACCCCATCCAACCACAATGCTCTACACTCGCCAACACCAACTGTGTGTCTGTAATTCATTGAAGCGCACGATGAAAAGCGCGAAAAGCGACTAACCGCAAGCTTTTAAAGTGATTATGTGCCCGGGCATCACTTCCGGTTATAAAGACATCCTTATGGGCTTCAATAAAAAGCGGCTCGATCGGTCTGATTCGTTGAGCCATATGGGTGTTGGTGTGTGTGTGTGATGCGACGTCACGAATGGACGGGTGAATTTCCATCAGGTTTTCCCCCGAAAAGCTGCTAGAAGAACCCCCGGCTAGTGTGAAGTAAATCGAACGGCGATGGTATGCGTGCCTTACCCATTTGTTGACCATATCGCAAACACTTCCAACGCTGTCCGACACACGACGTGCATGTGTGTGTATGCGTGAATGTGCGAAGAAAAATCAATAATTTCAAGCACCGATGAATTTGACGGTAGAACACGGCCGTGCGAAGAAAATGTTCTAAAACCAAACAAAAAGCACTTCAAAGCTGAAAGAGGAATAAAAGAATGTAAAGAGAGAGAAGTAGATAGAGGGAGAGAGAGAGAAATGGGCACAGAAACTGTACGTACTTGTTAAAAGATGAATTTTGAAGGGATGATTTTCAAGCCACAATTTTTCCTATCAACCCCCGTTGTTGCGAGACAACCGTTTTTCTCATGTCGCGTGACATGCTTCTGTTGAGGGCGCAACGCAACATAAACCGTGTTCAGGCGTTTCTGAAGGGAGATGTTTAGCGCGCGTCTCTTTTCCGGATCCGCGTTCGCTCAGTGCGCGCCGTTTCCACGGCGGGTGCAACCAATGGAGAGAATGAGCGGTTCTGCAGTTGCAACGCTTGCTCCGCCCACTTTGAAAATGGCGCGTTGCACCAGCAACGACATCTCAGCAGGCAGGTGCAACTTGTGGAACGAGCTCGATGCGTGAAAATTGGAGGCTTCCTTTCGGCAAGGATGCTGCTGCTTGGTGCTTCAAATTTTCCATCAAAGAGTGAAAGAGACGTAACGAGCGCATGCGCACGAAAAGCTTGAAACGGAAAAATGTTCTCTCTCAGCAGTTGCTGATGAAAATTCCTCATAAACGGTTTTGTCCCTTTTTCCACAGCTTTCCCATTGCGAAGCGGAACGGTACACGGTGGCTTTGGTTGATGTAGAACACTCGGCACCGTAGAATGTCACTCTGGGTGTGTGTGTGTGTGAGTGTTTTTGGTTGTTGTTTTTGTTAGCTTCTTGTTTGATGAAGTTTTCCCATCTTTTTTTTTCGCTTCTTTTTTTGGCTGTTGTTTCATAATGTCTTGAGTTCTTGGGTTCCGCTGTTCCTCTCGCTCATTAAGCGTTTTGTTTGATGATCCAATTTTCTTGCTTTATCTGTTCCGTGGTTTCTTCCGGTGTGGGGGAAAAGCATCTAGTTACCAAGAAGCATGATGCAGGATGGGGGAAAAAAACACACACACATACAAAACCCCACGCGCTTTTCCGGGTTTGATAGAAGACTCTCGCTGTAACGGTTACATGTTTTTGGTGTCAAATTGATGAATGAAGAAAAACGGAACCTACCTACGGGGAATAGTCTTTTTTGTTTTTTTGGATAGCTTCAGAGTTTGGCGAAGGACTTGGATTATGTTTTTGGCTTGGTTTTTCTAGCCTTTCTTTCTTGTTATAAGTGAGTGTACACTCTGTCATTTGGTTGTTTAAGATGCTGCGGGAAGTATAGCTCCACTATCATTTCCTTTGTTTTAGGATTTGCTTCTAGTGCAGGCCTTTCTTGCTGGAGCTGAACCTTGAGTGTTGAATGGGGGATGGGAAAGCGATGTCTAATGATATTCCTTAGTAAAACGTCTGCTCCTGAATAACGATCAATATCGCTCTCTGTGAGCTAAGTCTTGAAAGATATTCTGAATTAGATATAGAGCGATTTAGGTATAGTTTTCAAGTAAACGAATTGACCTTCAGAGTATAAAAGAGGCAATTAAGTATGATTTTTTAAACTTATACGCTTGCGCAATTTTCGAAGGTGAAGATGTCTGAAACATAAAAATATGTCGAATATTCAATATTATCCTACATAGTTTTCTAACAACCAAACATTTGCTGTAGGTTGATTACGAATAATCCGCCATCTATAAATCAAGCCTCACATCTTCTTTTTATGATATTGCTTAGTCTAAATATGTTTAGATATTTCTTTTCTTAAACTTATATCAACATTTGGGGTTTTAATTAATCATGTTAAGAAATTTACAAAAAAGTTAGATTAAGATCCGTTTTGTTAATGTCTTCTGGAACCATTTATATTTCATAACTAAGAATTCTTCTTTTACTTGCTACTTATCTTCTTAATTAGTACATTTTTTGGCTTAAGCACAGCAACAAAATCCAAGTATAAGGGTTATTTTCCCCATTTTAACACCCTCGTGATGAGTTTTCGGAATTAATGTTTCCCTACGACCCCCACGATCGAAGATCGAGCCCATGTGTCGTTTAACTAATATTCTCCGAAATCGTCCACTGTCAATGCACCCCCCATATCCACCATTTTAATGATTTCCTTCGAAATCATACACACAACCATTCTTCATACGCGCATTGGCGGACGCTATCGCTATCCGTGCGGGTCTCCCCGAATCGCCGATGGCTATCAGTGACATCGATGATGACCATCCGAGTTCGATTTTCTGAAATCCATCAAAATGAGCACGTGGAAGTGAGCAGTGAGCGTGTCGTCCCCGTAAAAAAGGACAACCGAACAAATTAACTGGCTCGTAAAAATCGGACTTCAATTTCGTAGTTGTGGCATGTTTTTTTTGTTTCTTTTTTTGCTTCTCTAAAAACAAATCAACGGTGGCGTTAACGATCGGTTGTTGGTGTTCACTTGGCAGGCAGGGAACGTTCGGTTTAGCTTATGTTGCTCAGGTCCGATTTTTATTGACTCCGATCATCCGGTATCTGCCACTCTGCCTTTTAGGGTGTTGAGGTATTGGGGTTGGGCCAGACTTTCAAAGTTGTGGGACGCAATTTCATTGGCTGAGTTTGCTGACAAAGAGTTTTGCGTGTTTTTGCTTCGATGGTACATGCAGACAAGAGTACGAAGAACTGTCTAATTTGTAAGTGTTGATATTTTAGATTTAGACGAGAACTGGACGAGAAAATATTTTATGATCTGAGTGTCCTAAAACATGAGAACTTGTTGAAAAGATCATGTTACATTAATATGATTTAAATTAGAACCCATAAAGAGTTAAAGATCGAATACATTATTTTGCAATAAAAGAGCTTCTATTTCCCTAACTATTTTGATGAATCAAATATTAAACATTTGGTTCTAAAATCTCCCAAAAATACCCACTACCCAATAGGAGCTCCCTAAACATATTTTCACCCGAAGGGAGTAATCTTTGTTGCGATTCGGTTTGCAAAAATTCATCGATTTCGGATTCGTTACGGGTTCGTTCCGTGGCCTCCGCACATGTATGTGTGTGTGTGCGCACAGGAAGGATTCCCGGTTGGATTGAGCGGATTCTCATCCGCGATTGTCTAATGCATCGTCAGTGGAAATAAAAACGGAAAGGAACAAAAAAAAAACTCCCTCCTAGAATGAGACAGATGAGGATCCTTGCCGATAGAAAAGGGTGTCCAGGGGGTTCCAGGTGGTGAAGGTGGGAGGTGAAAAAGGAGAATAAAATTTATATCCTGCCTTATCTGTGATCATTAAACATCGTGTCATGTTGGGCGGGTGTGTATGTGTGTGTTGAGAGTGAACGAACGAGTGCTGGAGGAAAAATCGTCCAGAAACAAGAAAATGAAAGAATAATGGCCAGTTTGTAGGTGGTGTAACAGGAATGCCGGGAACCGGGACCGGTAAGGCAGGAAGTTGATTTCAGCCAAACGAAGCACATACACGCACACATGCAATCCCATGCAGCATACCGGGGGAGAGGGTTTGGGAAATAAAACAGCATAAAATAGCATAAAATAGTACCGGCTGAAGAAAGAGCGGCCAGAATCAAACGGAATGGGAAACGAATCCCTGGGTACTTCCGAAGATGCTTGCTCCACTATGGTGGGGATTGAGTTGGGTGGATTTTTTCCTCCCTTCTGCTTCTTCCACTTCCCCCTGCCCCTTGCTCACTTTGCGGGTTGGGATCTTGGTGGTCTAGTGGGGAGAAGGAGCGACCATGGAAGCGAAGATTACCCGTCGAACTTCTTTCTTTGCCTCATCTCATCTTTTCATCTCCCGACGAAACTCAGCGAAACTGAGGGCTAGAATTGGGTGGGTTTCATTTGTTTTCCCGCTTGAGTTCTCGGGCGCTTGGAAAATCTGTCCGTATGCGCGTGTGTGCCTGTTTCGTGTCGCAAAGGGAAGTTCGGCGGGTAGGTGGATAAAGTTTTTCTACCTTCCCACCCACTTGGCCCAAAAACTTGCCAAAGTATAAAGATGCTGGCTGGCTGATATTGGGCCTGCGCTTGACAGAATGGCGGTGGAAAATTTATGCCCTTTGCCAGCCGAAAATCGCATGATTTACCTTCTCGCGTCGTTGTCCGTGTTTGAGTGTGTGTGTGTGTGTTTTGAAGGAAAAGCACCATAATGGAGGTTTTTGGAGACGAGACACCATGAAAGCCGGAAAATTCTTCCAAATTTTTGTCTTACACCATGCGTAACTTCAATCTCCATCTTCAAAAGCCATATCTTCATCGGTCTTTTTCTTCCAAATGAGGATAGCACAATGGTAGGTGCTAGGTCAAACGGGTCACGATGGTGAGTGGCATGGATTTTAAATTTTCCATCATGCCATCGTTTCCGTCCATCGGGGGGTGAAGCAATGGAAGAAGCTGTCACTTACGGCGTGACATGATATATATATATATATATATTTTGGTTGGTTGAAGTTGTTTAAAAGCGAAAGCTGAGAGCAGTGATTGGGTCAGCGACGGCCACCGTCATGAAATCGGTGATAAGACCTTTGCTGGAACGCGACCCCCCATGTCCTTGAAATGAACATGCGCGTCCGAAGGGGGCTGCTTAGGAATTGTCCAGATATTTCGGGTACGTGACAAATTGGGTAAAACCGTCCGAGGGGATTCGTTTTTCGTCCTCATTTTTATGTTGGAGAGTGATCGTAAAGTTGATTCGATTTGAAAACATGATCGTGCTTTGATTTTTTTTATTAGAATATAATATGATTCTTACCAGTTGTTAGAAGTCTATGACACCAAGTTTTAGGGCAATGTTCAAGGAAATTTCTTTAAAAAATATATTCTACGCTCATCACATACTATATATTCAAAATTATTTCTCACATTTTCAATAAAGTTCAGAGAGGATTTGAAAAAACTTATGTCAGAATTGATACGATAAGTAAGTATATTGATGCAGCTTCAAGTAATCGAGAGAAACATTCTTCTTCTTCTTCTTCTGTGGCTCTACAATCTCGAGAGGTCTTGGCCAGCCATTTCTGGCTTTCGTGACTTGAATGTACCCATAACAGGATAGTCAATGCCCGTTCGAAAACCGGCGCCTACAAAAATATAATAAGAATTAATGCGTTGAAGTAGCTTATACACATGGTATGATCAAATTTTAACTTGTACTCCCGTCAAGAGTCTACATTAATATACCTCCTGAATCTGTTGATTAACTAAACTTCTTACTTCTGTGGTGCGACCTCAACAGACGTGTTTTTAGAGTAAACGATTCTTTGACTACTATGGCTTGCAAAGTCAAAGACGACTGTAAATGTTTTAACTGAGATCGTGACAATTAGACAGGTAACTCTTTGAAGTTGATCATTAGAATTACAACAACGGCGTCGGCATGGAATAATGAAATATAATCCTCAAACACTCAATTCACTCAATTTTGTTCTACTGAAAAGAAATGACATGGCCCAAGTCTTAAGCCATCGAAATCATAGTAATAATTGCTTTAAATCACAGTCAGAATTTCATATGTCTCGAAGGATAATAGAGGACGATCTCTATCAGTGTGGTCAGATGTCTGGAAGGATATACGAGAAAGATCTCTATAAGTTGTTCGAAGAAATCACTATCGTGTAACGTAATAAACTCACCAGACATACTTCAGAATAACATGCGAAGATTCTACTCGGCGAGTCATGAAGATATGGAGTCAAAGCCAGGAAAATGCTCGTGATCGTGAGCAGGTCAAAAGCACCTAAAAGGTAAATAAGTTTCTCTCACTCTCGATGTCTTCCATTTCTGGATTACTAGACATAATTTTGGAGTTGGTCGGGGATCTGGTCTCATACGACAGGAACGGTCCAAAATTCCATCTAGACGGTTTCCTTACAAGTAGGATTGACAAGTGTGTAATTAAATAATGCAGAATCCGATGAAAGCATACTCCTAACCTATAATTCTTAAACAAACCAAACAAAGTGCTTAAAAACAGCTGTATCGAGTTGCATTTTTTTTTTTGTGACAAGCGTGTGCAGGTTGCTTAAGACAGTTTTTCAGGCTGCTGGAACACCTAAACGTAACAAAAGATACTATAAGTGGCTGAAATAAGCCACTAGAGTGTACGTTGCATGTACACTGCATTAATTTCGCTTCGGAGTTTGAGAAACCACTCAATGCACGCTTTTCAAAGAATGTTGAAAAGCAAAGGACCAGCTTTGTTTGGAAAGCTTTCGTCCGACACTTACCCAATAAATGCATGTGTCACCGAAAGGATCTTTCGGCTGATCGAGGTTTCTTTGATATACCGACGCATCCAATAATTACGCATCACTGACAATCAGAGTGTCCTACACATCCTCTTGTAACTCTGTGCCAGCATTTGATCCACTTAAAGAAAAAAAACTCCAATCCCGGCGGAGAGAGCAGTTCTCACGCTTCCCAAACTATGGAAAAGTAACGCCTTCACGTTCCCAGGCTACTAGATCGTTTTACCACGGAACGGTTTACTTTGATTTATATACTGTAGTAAATTTCTCCAGCCCAATGTTACAATCCTTCACGCACTCGATCGTCATTGCGCGGAGTCCTAGCTAATGGCCATGTCGTGTGGCGTCTCACGTGAGCTTCGACATCACCGCGAAACTGCACTTTTTGCATACGAACCGAGCCCAATTTTATTGTCGCAATATTATTGCAAATAAACGTACCATGTCGCAATTAACACAACGCCGGGACCACCATCGTGGAATAGGGTAGGTGGTGGGTGCCCAACACCATTCCCATTTATCGCCCTGCCGTGACGAAGGAACCTGTCAAAACAGTGCGCTCGCAAACCGGCGCTGCTAAAGGCTTCGGATCTTCCGGCTGTCTGTGTGTGTGTGTTTGTGTTTGTATGTGGGCCGCTTCTTCAACGCATCACCCGTTGCAAGATCACATCAAAAATGTCCGATGGGTTCGCGTTGTTTGGGTATCGTTGAAACAATTTAATTACTTTAGTTGCTTGTGCCCGTAGCCGTGCCGCTTTGCACGGCAATAACTCGGCAATCGATTAGATGCGGTTCCTCGTACCGGGATTGTCCCGACCCGTGCCCGGGGTGTGTTATCTCTCTCTCTCTTTTCCGTTTTGGCGCTTCTGCATTTTTGCCCTCCGAAATTGAAGCGCAACCAAACTCTTTGCCTTTGCGGCAAATTGTTTTGACAGGCAAATCTTCACGGTCTGCCACCGTGTTTGCCGGGTTCCGTTTGCTTCCCAGCATGTCCTGTCCATGATTGCCCAAAAAAAAGGGGCTAGGAGCCATTCGGTGAGGGTAGTGCGCAGTGTTTGGAAGTAAATTAGTTACAGAAAATTAAAGAATTCGTTTCGGTAGAATCTCTCTGCCGATGGGTGCTTGTGTGGTTGGTGGGAAGATAATTAGCTTGTAGGCCTTCGGCTAACGTAGTTTTAGGGACTTGACCCAATGTTTTAATGCTCGTGAGAGAAATTTACTTGATCGTATTCGTTTCAACCTGTGTGCGGTATGGATTTTGACTATTGAGCTATTTTAGGCGATTTAAGATCTTGAAAAGTTAATTAAAGAACGAGATGTTCTTCGTGTCAGTGAGATTTATTTCAAAATTGGTATATTCAGAAATTTGGTCTAAACAGCATCGAGAAGAAGAAACAGATACTGGAATATTTTTTTGTAGAACCAAAATCAGGATAGAGTCAGGATAGTCCTCACTACGGGAGAACGTTTCGGATGAGATTCGAACATCGAGATCCTGTGGTTTAAGACCGACGCTGATATCTCATCGGCCACCGAGACGCTCCGATATTAGTATACTAAAAAGTAATCCTATTCATCTCATTTCGATGAGAATATGTACTTGCTGCCATGACAGTTTCGTTGAAGAACACAAATGGGTCTCAGCAATTCTTTTGCCGACAAAAATTACACTACCGATGTAAACCAAACTAGTAGGTACAGTTATTCTTGTCCTAAACCGTTTAGATGTTGTATCAGAGATGTGACTGCCATGTCCATATGGTGATCCCGGCAAGATCAGTACCGGGTTCTCGTGATGTCCTTTCCACGCTACCAAGAGCATCCTTTCCCGAGCGCACCTAATGCACGGAATCCCAACCAGCCACGGTCAACGTTACGCTTCGGTTGCGGGACACAGCGAAAGAGTTACGTTGTAAAAATAAAAATAAAACTAGCTAAAGCTGAAAATAAAATAAAATTCTTCGGACAGTTTCGCATAAAAGGAGCGTTATCTGGAAGATTTACGATTTTCGACTTCCCGGGGTTTTGTAAATACACGGGGTTTTGCTGGTCGCATACAAACGGTGACAAACGTACAAACATAGATTTACAAACAGATTTCAAACGGCGCATACACACACACTTCCGTGGCCGGATACCGGTGCAAAAGGACATGGAGAAAGATCCTTAAAAGCACCCATCGGACACGGGATCCACGGACTCCAGATGTGTGGGGGAGCAGTAGCAGAATGGGAACGAGGAATGAAAGATTTTTTCCG
>KI424246.1:1930-17633 GCA_000473375.1 Anopheles culicifacies
ATCCAAAAAATTATAATTCTATTAGAATAGAAAAAAAACCATTACACAGTTAATTTAAAATGGTCCTCTGATTGTGTTTGCCGCAAACTGATTTAAGCTGCAATCAAACGCAACCTCTAATGCTGAGTTCTATGGTATCTGATGGAATTTAAATAAATGAGAACATTTAACTGCTCTAACTTCCGCCCCATCTAGCAATACTGAAGGTCATTACGTTCGTGGCACTGTTCAGCTCCAGTGGTGCTTCTTATTTATGGTAAGTGCCAACGTTTCAACGGGAAGACTTATCCAATGTGATGCAACTGTTGTGAATTTGTTTTAATATATTCTTTCATTTGCTTTCGTATAATTAGTTACAGTAACATTTACTAAAACTAGACTAAAAGTTGGAAAATTGGATGAATGGAGATAAAAAAATCACTTTCTGTTAGGTTTAGATGGGCCCAATAATTGAATATGGGGGAAAAAGTATTATTCCATAAGCTGAGTTATTATAGACAGAAGAATTATAGACAAAGTACTGTTAAAAATAAACCAAAGAAAATACTTTGTTATCAGCTTGTAACACGCCAAGTCCAGATCACACTTAACGCCAAGTCCAGATTAAGTCTGTCTCTTCTTCGGCATAGTTATTTATTACATATCATTCGTAAGGTAGGTTGACCTTCTTTCTCCCGTTTCGACCAGAACCAGAGCAATTACTTATCCTGTACTTAAATGCTCATCTCGAACGATAGGAAGTTTCTGCGCTCTCCTGCTTTCCGTAGGTTCTGTATTGAACGCATCTGTGCGCAAGCAGAAAGTACCACTTGATCAACTACGACAACTCAAGTAGAGAAATCCAGAGGAGTGTTCTCAAACTCTAACGATCCAGAGGACTCCTTCAAGATACAAAAAGCACCATATACCCCACCAAGCATAGCGAGCATCACAATCGCCCAATCAAACAAAATCTTAAGGTGTGTTGACCCCCAAACTGGCTGACAGTATGACACGGTACGCAATCACTACGGAATGTGATCAATGCCAAAGGTGTAGCTCCAATTGAGGATTTTTTACCACTTTTCAGTTTATTTGTTTTAATGTAACGATATTGGTTTCAGGACTTGTTGACGTAGTTGGATGATAAGTCCTCGCTAACGGAGAGCTATCCGGAAGGAGATCTGATCGCCCTTCCTACCTGTGTGAAGACCGGCGCTGCTATCGGCTCTGCCCACGAAGTGTTTCCATATCTTAAATACTCATTGATAGGCTATTCTGAGCCGTCAATGCTTTAACAGAAACAGTAAATAAATAAAAAAGCCGCATAGAAGCATGCACACTTGTAACACAGCCTGGCAAATAAACGATTAAGAGCTAACAGGATGAATCATTGTTTCCGTTGAATCATATCTCCGTTTGATAAGTATTGACCAGTGGTCTACGGGCTGGCCGTCGTACGGTAACAAAAAAAGTAGGATTATGTTGAGATTCGCAAGTATGGACTGACCAAAACTTTTTTTTACTAAAAAGACGAAGATTTTATAAAGAAATTATGCACATGAAATCATGGCCAAATTCAATCCAATTGATGAAATTTAAAGCAAACTCGTAAACTAAAGATAACAATCATGAAAAAGTGTTTTTTTAATTGGATTCGAAATAAACTTTGAATTAAAACTAAAGTAGTACTATCGTTACTAAAGTAGTACTACGGTACTATCGCAATTGATCTGGGAATTCCGAATACGATGGCAAAAAAACATGATTTCAAATACATTTTTTTGTTGTTGTATCTGCTACTATTTTTATTTCGAGCAGTGTATTTATTACGAATGATAAGAGTTTTGATATTGGAAGGGACAGACTTCATGACATCATAGCGCGTTCGTACGTTGTTCTGAGGTGATCACATTTCAGATCAGAGGGAATTTGGTTTTGTGTACAATTGTGTGTATTGAACCGTAACGAAACAATGAAATACATATTTTTGATATGTTTATCCTTGCTTACGATCGGTCTTGGTAAGCGATTGCTCTAATTAGTAGGTGTGTCAAATCGTAATAGTAAGTTCCTATGTTACTAGCGCATAGCTCATCGGTGCCATCGATTGTTATTAGTGGCCCAAGCATTGTGACCGAATATCGGAAGGTACAGCTACAATGTATCACGACCAAGGAGCATAAGAATTTGCTGTGGTATTTTTCATCCAACGAACCCGGTGCACAGTACAAGGTTGAATGTAAAATAATAGATGTGTCTTTGCAGTATCATTGCTTCAAATGTTTCGTTCTATTTCAGCCACTTCAATCTTCAAGCTCGGTTCGTTTGCGTTCGAATGGAAGTACAGTTGACATCCGGTGTGTGAATGAAAATCACGTCGGCAGTTATCGATGTTGTGCGAACGGAAGTGTTTGCAATCAGACTAGCCTGTTCGTTCTATCCGCAGCCGACAACCACTCGTCGCTGAGACCCGCAGATAAGCCGGCGTTGAACAGTGGGGTATTCGATGTTCCTGGCTCCGGTAGCTTCTCGTTAAGCATCTATCATGCTCGATTGAGTGAAGACATTTACATTACTCGTGAATCCAGTGTTAGCCTCTGCGATTTCTTCCTAACGCGCGGTAGAGAATGTTTCGAGAATCGCTCACCTAACATGGTGTCGTATAACGTGCGAAACGCAACAATGGAAGACAGTGGACGGTTTGACATTAAAATGCTTGTCAACCAACATTGGGAACAATTTCACCTGCATATTATGATACGAGGTAGATGTGAATGGAAATGTTTCATGTTTAATTACTCGTCTTTATTGAGTATTGAGTTTCTCGCGTGTTCCTTCATTTTAGGTATCCCTACCGTACATATGAACAGTTACAGCATTCTGAAGAATACGTCCCACATCAACTTACAGTGCCATGGAAATGCGTATCCTCCACCAAACATTACCTTTTCCTACACACCATGCAATCCAATGGAAATGACTAATTTGAACTCTCTTGATAGAAGACACTGTGGCGGAATCACAACATTGCCACAGCATTTAGAGCGCGTAAGTCTCGCCGCGATCGTCTTCAAACATCCCGCTAATGTTTAACTCCTTTCAGTACTCACTATTCAACTATACTACTAACTATGAAGTAGTCGTTCCTTCATGGCCGATAGAAACTGGTCCTGGCATTGTGTTCTGTCATGCTACGAATAGCGAGGGGTCCACAGCGACCGAAACATTTCTCTACGTGCGCAATTTCCCCGATCCAATGGTGTTAAGCGTCATTTCTCCGACGGATGTCATACTGTACCATGATGTGGTGAACATCACGTGCCAGGTTGATGTTTACAACTTCACCAACCAGTTCACAATTCATCATGGTGGCAGTAGTTTCGATCTAATAGGGCAAAGGCATCACTATGCATGGGTTGGTACGTTCCTGGTGCACATAAACAATGCGTCCCACAACGAAGTGTTTTGTACTGCGCACCACACAAATGGAGCAATACTGATGAAAAAATTGGAGTTATTGGTTAAGTATCCCTCTAAACCTCACATTCTTAGTACGAATGATACCGTCAATACTACCATCGCATCTGGTGTTCATCTCAGACTGGAATGCGATATCGTCGGAACACCAACGCCAGACATTGTGTGGATCAAAAATGACGATCATCTAAGGGACAAGCACGGACATATTATCGGCATTACGCTGCATCGGAATGAAACTGGAGCCACCTACAAATGTCTCGGTAAAAACCGATTTGGCACTGCCATAAAAACGTGGAATATCGTGAAGGAAGGTGTGGTCATGTTAACATTATACAACATACTACGGTAATTAACTATGTATCACTTCATTTTTTTTCAGATTCAAGCCAATGGTTGTTAATAACTGGGCTAGTTGGTGGGTGCGTTTTGTTACTTATTGGTATCGGTATTTGCATTGTTTGGCGAGTGAGAGCAAAGCGAAAACCTGCCAAAACACAAACAGAGGAAGAAACAAAACTAAATGTAAGGAGAAGGAAAGTTACGGAAGTCACAGAAGTCATAAAGGCCAACATCTCCCAAGGTTCTAGAGCTATCGAAGAAGATTTATGTTCTTCTTCTTCGACTTGTTCAAGCGAATGACTTATAGTGTTGATAAACAAGTTGATTTTTTGAGCCCCAAAGTTGATCTTCCCACTCGATCATGCTGCCTAGAATTAATATTGTTATCTCTTATAGACTGATAAGTGGTATGGTCCAACCTGCTCTAAACAAATCTTTCACGGTAATTCCCTGCTGACTGCAACGAAACCCCTGGTATAATTACCATTCAATATAATTAATTATTACATTTGACCCAAAAATTAAAATATTTCCAAAAGAAAGAAAAAAGAAATAAAATATTTCCAAATATTAACTGTTTGTAAAACATTGCGCCGTTGTACCGCTGTACAAACATGCGCATAAATTTGAAAACTATATTGCTATAATTTACTTCGCTGTTTTTGTCACGCAGCCATAATCACCTGTTTATGGCGGAGCGTTTCCTTTGTTTTGATATGTTTGGAATAAGTTCGCGATAACGCTGGCCTCAGGAGTGTTACACGTTAAGTTCTTGGTTTTTGTGTAATTTTGCATTATTTCTGCTTCATCCGCCGTTACGATGGGCACACCTTTGGCAGGCAAATTGGCCCTGGTGACCGGTAAGTAGAATGCTTTTCGGAACCAAAGCATACTATCACCACCAACGCAAGCTAACACTGTTACGTAAACACAGGAGCCGGCTCTGGAATTGGACGTGCAACAAGTAAACTGTTGGCCCGGGATGGTGCGATCGTCGTCGCCGTTGATCGGAATGTGCAGGCTGCTCAGGAGACGCTATCATCACTCAGTACAACCGGTGATAATGCTGCGTACGAAATGGATGTCTCGTCCGGTGATAGTATCGATAGCGTGCTGAAGGCAGTGGTTGATCGCTACAAGCGTCCGCCGACGATAGTTGTCAATTCCGCCGGCATTACACGGGACAACTTTCTTCTCAAGATGCCGGAAAGTGATTTTGATGCGGTGATTAATGTGAATCTGAAGGGTACCTGGCTGGTGCTGCAACGTTTTGGCCGTGCGATGATCGAACACGAATTGGCTGGCTCGATGGTAAACGTATCATCGATCGTTGCTCGCACCGGGAACATGGGCCAGTCAAACTACTCGCCCAGCAAAGCAGGTGTCGAAGCTATGACCAAGGTGGTGGCTCGTGAATTTGGACGGTACAATATTCGCGTAAATGCCATCGTGCCCGGATTCATCCATACGCCAATGACGGGGACAGTACCGCAAAAGGTTAAAGATATGATTATCATGCAGTGTGCCTTGCGTCGCTTTGGCAATCCCGAAGGTGCGTTTAAGAACGCATTAGCCCGGGCTCACTTACAATAATTATCTTTTTTTAATTTTTGTAGAAATTGGAGAAGTGGCAGCCTTTTTGGCATCGGATAAAAGTAGCTATGTGAATGGTACCTCTATCGAAGTGACTGGTGGTTAGACAACTGTTCACTGGAACTCGAAATCCGCAAGCGATACTAATGTGCCAGCTTAAAGCTACCTCGGTTAAAACGTGCTACCTCCGTCAATCGTGCATTTACTGTTGAGAATAATTGCCAATACAAAGTTCTCAATATTTTCTAGGAATATAATTGCTACTAATGTTGAGTAACAAAAAATAAATAAAGGATAATATTATCGCAAAGTAACGAGATAGACCACTCACATGGTTACTACAGATAAGGCTGCCATCCAGCAAACACTTGACAGAGGTTACGCTTATTGGTAGCGTTGAAGATCAGCATCTGCACCTGACCTTCGACCGAGATGTACTTGTTATCTTCCTGTCCGAGTAATTTCTCTTCTACCTGTATTAGAGTTCGCTCGGCCGTCACATTGATGTCTCCTCGTATCGACAATCCAATAGGTTCTTCATCATCCGTTCCGTCAGCAGATAGGTAAGCCTGCTGCTGCCGATGATTTGCTTTTTTGTTCGAAAGTACATTCCACGAATACAGAGGATCGTACAAGAGTACTTCCAAAATAGCGAGAATTACCGTCTGATTGTTCCGTAGCACTTCTAGTGTCTTTTCGCACGATCTAAGAAAAAAAAAAACAAACAAAATGTGTGTAGCGAAACGATAAACACAACACAGCTCCAAGTGGAATAATACGTACTTCCTGAATACTCCCTCCACACTGCTGATCCCCATTCCATCCACAATGTCACGAGTCAATCGAAAGGGAACCGTTTCCGGTGTGGGTAAGTTTTTCCCCATCTCGAACGCTATGCCAAAATCGATGTGTATCACTTCTCCGGTAAGCTTGTCGATCAAGATGTTTTGCACGTGTCGATCACCGATTCCGAGCACGTATCCGATCATGGAATTGGCGGCCACACTTTTAATGTACTGTTGCTGACGTTCGAACCACACGCCCGGTTTGAGATATTGCTCGAGAAAGTAGTGCCGGAAGACGGGCCGAATTTTGTTACAGATATCCAAATAGTTCTGCAGCTTTTTGTCCACCGTCATGCCTGCTTGAGCGTTCTAGAAGAAAAGAATGAAAAAAGTGCGCATTTAGGAACTTAGTTTGAACACTGCTACCGTTGTTTCAGCGTACATTCATAAACTTTTTCCGGGCCGCAGAAGGTTCTATGTCTTGTGGGCGATACTTTACATGCCCGTTTAGCAACCACGCTCCAATCGGCATCGTATTGTTACACCATTCTAAAATTCCACTTTGCTGTGACAATGGTACCACCTTGTACGTGCGCACGGACAGCTTCCGGTGGGCCGTTTCTTTATCGTGACGTAGCAATATGTTCAAAATTCCAAACACCTGCTGCATTACTGCATCTTGCCGCATATCATCCTTTCCTTTTAGCAGTTGCGTACGTTTCGTCCCATTCAGGCACAGGCAGGTGAGTTTTTTCGGCGCATTTATTCCACCCACTCCGATGACCTTTGGATCCCATCGCTTGATGCCCACGATCCGTGCACGATAGTTTCCGCCTTTCACCACCGGCAGCTCTACCGTGGGACAATGGATCAGATCCAAATTCTGCAGCTGCCCCAGTGAGTCTCTCTTGTTCATGGTGTACTCTCGGAAGGAGGCGCTAGTGGATAGCGTTTTGTTAGCCAACTCAATGAGAGCAAGATTCATTCTTTCTGTCTGTTCTAACATTTGCTCTAGTGCTGGCTGTTGCTTCAATTTCTTGTAAACCTGTCGCACGCCCAACAAGCGGTTATCGTTAGCAGGAGCTCTGCAGAAATGAAACACAAAAATGCATGTTGTTACTGTGATATTACAAAAAAATATCGTTAAAACAAACAAACAAATACTTACTCATGCTCCGGTCGATCCTTGAAAGCATACAATTGCGCAAACACGAACGGCAGGGTGTGATGCGGGTGATCTTGCGCACATTGTATCAATGCTTTTTGAACCAGTGCACCAACGGCACCGTCTCCGCCTATTCGCGGAGTGAGCTGCGGTAGTACAGCAATAAATTTATACGACGGAATGGTGAGCAGCGATTTTTCGATTAAATTACACGCATTTTTGTTATCCTGGTTGTTTAACCACAGAGAGATGATTCTAAATATCACCATGTCGCTTACGATCGTTGCTTGTTTGGCATACATCAGGTAATAGCACAGTGACAAATTCAAATAGTCCCCCCGATTCTGTTCCACCTCTTCCGCAGCCTTTTTATCACGCGCCAAGTTTTTGTGCATAACGTGTAGCGATCGGCCAAGATCTTTCCGTCGCTGATCTGTTGCGTGTGCTGCTTCTGCTTGCAGACGAGTCGCTTCTTCTTCCATTCTGGCAAGGTTGGTTTTGCGCGCCTCCCACTCCTGTGAGCGGAAAAATTTGCTGAGCTAAAACAAACAAAACAAACACAATAAACGCACAGGTTAGTTTCGTTGGCACGTTCGTATCCTTTGCCTTGATAAATGTTTCCATACCCGTACAAACTCGCGATCGGCATATTTTGCGACAGTGTGCTGAACAGTTAAGCTACGATCCGCCTCGAAACAACGATGGGTGGAGGGAATTGTACCAGGAACTGTCTTCTGATCGTTTTTCTCCCTCGACAACACAAAATGAACACATTTTTCCGCCTGCTGGAAGTAATCGGCACACAGTGACTTGATCTCCTGCAGGTGGCCTTCTGCCTGAAACTCGCCGTACAGTCTACACGCGACCGCTTTCACCATGGGATCGTTGTACTCGGTGCTATTCATTACTTCCCAGACCAATTCACGCGCCACCACCCGATGACCGGACGTCCAGTTTAGCTGCGCATTTTCAAGCATCACGATTGATTGCACGTTTGCGGGTAGCTGTTCCTTGCCAATCAGCACAACGTTCCGTATTGCACAATCCTCGTAGCCTCTGAGGCGCGATTCGTGAATTAAGAGTAACAGCGTGCTATAGACTGCTGATGGCACCCACTTGCGTTTCGCACGAATGCCTGCCGTGCTGAAGATAGACAAGCGCTGTGATAAAATAGATTCCATCAACGTAAATTCACTGTGCGGCAGTTCGTCTTGTTCCTTCCACTTCTGCAACATATCCGGTTCACAGTCAATCTGTTTAGCAAAATGGATTTCGCCGAAATCTTCAATCTGCTGAAGCATTCTCAAACGGCACAATGCATGGTAGATGTATTTGGTCGATTCAGTGCTAGTTAGCTTAAAGATTTCGCTAATGGCCCGCTGTGCCTCAACGATGGCACTCTGCACCGCTAGCTCATCTCGCAGATGCAAACATTTCAGTGCCGTGTAATGAGCTCGTTCGAAGGATTGAGATTGTACGCGCAACCCATTGATGCCGATCGTTTCTCGCTTTGTATCGGTACCATCGGTGTCGATTATGATATCCCAGTCTGACAGACGCCAGCCACATTCGTAATCTGTCTGCTGTGGTACATGCAACGATCTTGCCAACCCGTACAGAGAAGAATCTTTTAGCGTTTGCAGGAAGTTCTGGCTCGTGCCTTCCATAGCACCGTGGCTAGTGCTCTCCCGTCTGCCCCCTCCCCAAGCCGTGTTAGCATCTTGCCAAACCAAACATTTAGCGTAATTCTGGTTTAAACGGTAGTATTCCATCTGCTCGTGAATGGGATTCAGAAAGGATGTAACAGCATCGTTAACACCAACAGCTAGATGGCAAGCTTTCATAATACCCAGTAGTGTAGGTTGTTTTTTCACTTCACCATTATCCTTTTGCACTTCTTCACGGTACCATAACTCACCGTACAGGATCGCTTTAAAATGTGCTTGACAAAATTGAGACGCTTGTGCAATGGGCAGATAGTTGATGGATATTTTATACTGTGGAAAACTACGGATTGAAAAGAAAACAGCGTTAGCAAATCATACTTTTTTCTTGTTTGAAAACATACGTACAGCTGATTATGTATCCTGGAACACTCCACAATCATAAGCATTAGCTGGATCGCTTTCGGATCGTTGAAAATGTACTGCACTTCACTACTAGCGACGTCAAATTTAGAGAAAAATTCGTTAATCTACAAGCGAAAATGATTTGCACACATATTAATTATCCCGAAAGTCAGTAGGTTCTGCACACAATACTTACAAAAGCGGCAATCGTTTCGATGGCCCTTTCCTCAAATTGTTTTAGCACTATCTGCACCAGCAAAGGGACGATCTTTTCTGCAAATGCAGTTTCCTGTTCGGCCAACCTTTTTAGTACGCTATTGCCCAAGAAGGACAGTAATGCACCAGACACTTGCTGCACAAACACATGATAGTCGAGCCGTTTATTTGCCAGAATCGTACTCAACGCCAACTCTCGTCCTGCAGCGTACGTGAAGAGCTTTACTTCTTCAGGAGAATTTCCCATAAACGGATGGAGCGTTGGTAGCTTTGCTGCGGAAGGAAAGAATATCGTAACTCGTAACTAGTTTTACAAAAATCTATTTCCATCTTAATGTATGGGGAATTTAAGGACTAGATGCTTACCTGCCAAAGCATGGAATGTCTTTCCGTACAGAATTTTATAGCAAACTTCTGAAGTAATATTTCCCACCGTTACACTTTTACTCGTAAGCATTACATTCATTTCGCGCAGTAAAACATCAACGCATCTGTCGGTCGCTTCCCTGGAATTGTTGATCTGCAAAACATGTGTTGTAATTAATCTGGTATTCTTGCTTACCTTTCGTGCCACTATTGCTACATACCATGTCGTAAGCGATCATTTCACCATCTGTCTTTAGTAACATTGTTCCTAAATCGATAGGTCCAATTTCACCCAAGCATCGGAGTGCTTCAATTGATCGCTGTAAACAAAAATGAACATCTAATAAGTAATCAGAAGCATTCAAATTTTTTGTTTTTGAAAATGTAGAACACCATTACCTTATCGAAAGTAGAGGTTTGCACAACTTCCAATAGAATGTAAACCAACCGATGGAGAACGCTTTCGCCATCAACCGTTGAGGAAACGGAACGATCGGAAAGTTCTTCGCACAACATCTTCAGCTCCTTCTTTTTTGTAGTAAGCTTTGTTAAAAAATACATCTCCATTTAAAATACACGTTAAATTGTAAAGCTATATAAATATGAACCTACCATAATCCTTAATGCAGCTATATCTTCGTATCTAAGATTTGGTAACTCAATAAGGGCGGCAATTTCATCTCTGGGCAGCAAACTCTCGTGGCCACCCGTTTTTTGGCGCGAAATCATCAAACGTAACTCATTGAAGCGCTCGTCATGAGGTAAGTAGTTTAGCTTGCCGATCGCGCTAGTAAATGTGCTTGAGTTTTGCAATATCAAAAACCGCAACAGGGAAAGTGATTTTTGAGCAATTTTTGAAGAACGATCGACACTTTCTACCTCCAGTAGGGACGATACTATGAAATGCAGATGTTGAGATAAAAGCTCGGAAGCATCACTGGAAGTTACTACAATGGCCAGAAACCGTTCCATACAGTTAACGGTGGCTAATCGTAACGTGGGAAATGTAACGAGCAGATTGCACAGAAAGTAAACGACATCACGCACAAGGTACGGTTTGAATGATCGTTCTTTCTGCTGACCGATGTACTCTTTCAAATGATCGAGAATGACGGTGTACTGGAATAGGTGAACCAGTTTTTGCTCGTATTCCTCAGCGGTCCACAGGCATCGCTTCACCTCCGTAAGCGTACGTTCAATTGCCGAGCTGTTCTTCAAGCACAGATTGCTCAGCAGCGTGTACTTGATAGGTGATGTTCCCCAAACTGATTGTTTCAAATGCTCGAGTGCTGTGGCGTATGTGGCTTTGGTAATAAACAGATCATCCGCCAACCAGCTGGGCAGGTCCAGATCGGCCAGTTTACCCAACTCATCGCTTTCATTCAAGCGGTACGTTAAATGCATAATAATTTCAGTCGTGTGCTCCTTCAAATCTATCGCGCTTAGAAATGGGGCAAGTGCCTTGTGCATTCGATCAGCCATCGCATTATACTTGGGTGCCATCTTGTCGCATTTGGCGTATTTCGGTAGAAGAAAGGACACGCATTTTGGCAATATACTCTGTAACGAAAGAATGTTACCATTGATACCAAATACAAATTCGTTAGAAACTCTTAAGAACTAACATACCTTGACCATGTCGGCTTGCTGCACACCGATCGATTTGCAGAACTGTTCGAACTGTTCCGGTTGCATGCAAACGATAACGTAAGCGATGTTTTTCTTAAAGTGCTGCACAAATTCTTCGACCGAACGCATTTTTCCCGATATTTTGTATGGGAAATGTATCAACCTATTTCCTTTCGAGAGCCACATTTGCAACACAGAGTCGAGATGTCCTTGAAGCAATTTTCTGAAGTCTATCCCACCGGTACTACATGCAATTCGCATAGTAATTGCCATTTTATCTTACAAACAAATCAATAAAACAAGTTCGTTAGGTCATAGTGCAAGTCACTTACATGTGAAAGACGTCTCTTACCATCATTTACGTTTCCCGATTGGATGAGCAGCACACAATCGCACAGAGCTCGCCTGCGTAGCAAGAAGCTAGTGCGGAGTATACCAAGAAGCAGCTGAAGACAGCAACTGATCACATTTACCTTTTCATCTTCATCAGTCACGGCAGATAGTAGCCCATCGAAGTTGATCATATCGTATAGCTGCATTTGGAATTGATAGTACGTACTGGGAATTGACGTGACATCGTTGTACGCCCAGTCGGATTTCATAAAGTGCAACATATTTCTCACTGCTTCCAGCTTGATTCGGTAACATGTACTGCTCAGAAGCGACACTAATCCGGTGTAAATGGGTTCGTGCGTTTGGGTGCGGATATGCTGGGGATATGCTTTCAGCAGATACTTAACTTGGGCAAATATCTTGATCTGCAGCTGCGTAGAGTACATATGTTTGGCACACTGCTTTTGGAACGAGTACAGCACAATAGTAACGTTGCGCACCATCTCTTCATACGGGCTTACGAAAGAGGTTAAATCTTGTGGGCGAAAAAGTAAGGAAAATTAAAATGAGATGAAAACAAATTTGCATCACTTATACACGACGGGTTGTACCTACCGGCGTACAGATCAATGATCATTTCCGCAATAATAGGATCCGCATAATGAATTTTGCAAACATCCACTATGTTACGAAGTACCCATATGGCCACTAACTCATGTGACGTTTGTTTCAGTAAAATACCGCACAGATCGAATATGTAGAACAAATCCAAACTGTTGTACACGTTTAGTGTCAACTTATCGAGAAGATCGTGAACCTCATCCGTGCACGGTCCGTCGTACTGTAAATATTCCGCTACGATGTGATACAGACAGCGGTACCATTGCTGTTCAGATGAAAGTTTATCCGCTTGCAAAACTTTCACACATTCGGAGTCTTCTCGCTCTGTCGTATCAATTTGCTCAATTACCCATCGAAGTACCATCGTATGTTCGGTTTTGCGTATCAACTTTTTTACAGATGCATGATGAGGACCTCGAAAGATCGCCAGCAATCGTTCGGCGATGTTTTCGGTCATGTTTTTATTTGCACCGTTGGCCAGCAGTCGCTCGAAACCTTGATTCAGTTGACCGAATTTGATCAATACTTTTTTGTACAGTTGGCTCCTGTTGCATTGCTCTTCATTGTACGCTTCATGGATGAGCAGCAAGTTCAGCATCTCCAGGTACAGTTCCAAATCGTAGCAAATGCGTATCACTCCATCAACCAGAAGTGTGTTATCAACCGACAGGACATGATTGTCGAAGCTGACAACCTCACAGAGTCGCAAGAATAAAGGTTCATTTATATTAAAGTAAATTCGCTCTGCAGCTCGCAAACCCTGCGTTTGCTTCTTGCGTTCCTCTAGTGCTATCAGATTATCCAGACTGTGTAGCTGTAACATATGCTCCAAATTTTGCATTTGCTTATCTTGCTCTTGGTAAAAGTGTTTCGCCGTGTGTTGTGCCTTGTTCGTTGTGCTTTTTTCTTTTTCTGGAATAACACGCTTGGTTACTACCGAGAGGATCGAAATATGTGCCAATGTTTTCACACTCAATTTTTCCTTTGCGCACAGTATTGCTTTCGTTTGTGTTTCTCGCGTTTGTGGATATAGATAGCTGAACAATTTAGTCAACACATCGTCGACATTGCCCAAACACTCAATGCTCCCGACCGTGTCCAGAATGCACAGCACCGTACCGACATTGACGTTTGTCTTCTGCACAGCATACGTGTAAAAAGCTTCCAGTACCGTACCGTTCAAGAAGCTTACGTTCGGATATTTCCCATGTCGTATCAGCAGCTGAAGCAGCAAACTGGATTCGCTGGACGTTTTCGCATTGGTGTTGGTGCTGCCACGAAAAGCCGCAGCAATGATTTTATTCCACAGCTCTAAATGTTCATTTTCCAAGGTCGCGATCAACGATCGAAAGGATGGCTTTTGCTCGAAATTCAGCAGCCCAGTGCAACATTGATAAAATGCATTATGTTCCATGGATGATTGTAATGTTGGTTGAATACTACATAACACGCGCAACACGTGCATGTAATCTTCCGCTTGGAGTGCTGCATCGTATCTCTCGAGAATGGCTGATAGTATGAATAACCTTCAAGGAAAATAATACAATAAACAAATTGGTAAGCAAATTTGTCACAACGCTAAAACGATGCACCATACCAACGTGAATTGTAGTGATTGGGAGCAGAACCGATCATTTCCAGCACACTTTGCAGTTTGTTGAATTGTTTATTTCTCTTAACGGCCGTTTCATCACTATTGCTCTCTTTCCAGTTATCTTCATGCCAATAAACCTGCAATTGGGCAATAGAAAAATAATTGAAAAACGTTAAAACAATAGTAAAAACTTATCTCAAGCCTTATCTTACCGTATAACATAACCTGGCCGCAAAATCTATAAAACCATCACAAAAATGTGTCTCCTTAGCGCCATACGATGAAGACTGTTTACTTGGCTTCATTTCGCACGTTACTATATAGTGATACTCGCGCAATGTTTTTCTGCATTCCTCGTCATTGACGTCGACAGCATAATCTTTCGTAAGGCTTTTAGCGTGGGCAAGTGACTTTCCTTCTGGGTACAAAATTATCAGCGACAAATGCATCAGACGGAACAGTGTACTTTTCTGTTCATTGCGAAGATTGCCTTCTTTGTAAAGCTTCACAGTGTATGGAATGATTGCCTCCAAGAACTCGATCGTTTTAGTCTTACAATCTACTGTAATCTAAAAGATATACAGGTTATATGTTGGAACAAAAACTCTGATGCGAAAGTGAAAACATACCGCCTGTACAACCAGCAAAGCTGTTTTGATCAGCTCGTAAAGAACATTGACCTTTTTCTCATTCGCCATTTGTCGTACGTAATCCATTAGACGGGTCAGATATGCAGCTAGTAGAGTTTGTTTGGAACAGTTGTTCAAAAATTTTACCACCGCTAGTGAAAAACAACTCAAAGCGGTCACCTTAGCCGCTTGCGATGTGTCCATCATCACGAAACAACTGTCGAAAATATCTACAAAGAAAAGAACGTGCAATTCCATAAGTTTCACTAACTGCAATGCATTATCCGCGTTGCTCATTCCATTGCATACCTTTCCATTGATCGTAAGTCACCGTTGTTAAACACCACCTAGTAGACAGGACGTATTTAGTTAACACCTGTAGAAAGGACATTCCAAAATGTTCCCTCATCGCTTGATCGTTTACCGCGTGCACAATCGAACCAATCAACTGACTGAACGTAAGCTGAGGCGCTTCTCGACCCATTGCTAGTTCAATTAGCTTATTCAGCACCACAATGAAGTCGTAATGTTTGCTCTGCGTTTGGCCTTTGTTTGTACAGCTCTGCTTCTTGATGCCTTGATATGCAGCATCAAAAATTGCACTCCACGTCGTTTCGAAGGAGTCAGACGACATGTAAGCAAGAAAATCTTCTTCGCGATTGTTTAGGATCGTTATCATTTTGTTGAACGCCTTCTGGCGTACGGTAACCTTTTCCGATGGCATCTCCACCAGCAGACTGCAGAGCTCGCGATCCATCACGGACAATCTATTTCCGCTGGAGGAGGACGAAGACATCACGTTTATTGTTATTTTTCAAAAGATGCTGCTGCAAAAATAGAACATTATGTATGATATTGATTAGAAAAAGCTTTTGTATTAAATTTCTTATTACAAAAGAAAA
>AXCM01006311.1:0-16504 GCA_000473375.1 Anopheles culicifacies
CACACACACTCTGTCTCTAGTGGGAAACGATTCACATCGCACGATCGTGTGTTACGTGTTACGATCAACTGCCATTATCGTTGTGGGGTTTTATCGAAAAACGAAAGGGAAGCTGTCTATATCCTGGCAAATGCATTTATATGATACTTATAGAAATCGCCCACGGAAATCAATCATAGCAAAGCATTCGTCTGTGCGTGTGTGTGTGTATGTGGGGGGATATTGAAGGGAACTGAAGCAAACAAAAAAATCAACAAATCTTTATCAAAAATCCGAGGATCCCTTTTCCCCCCCTGCGGCACCCGATCTGGACAGGTGCCTCCGTTCGTTTATGTATTTGAAGAGCTAAAGTTTTTTTTTCTCCAAATTATCTACAAATACACACACTCGCCAACTAGAAGTAGTAGTGCTGTTACGGATTAGCGTAGTAAGTAAAACCATGTCCGAGGAGGGTGAAAGATTTCGGCAGTGACTATTCAGTGATGTTACGAAAACACGTATCCTGTTTTGAATACAGTAGTATTTAAGCCCCAAAAAATGTATCCCCCACCACACCCCATTAACTCACCAACACGGATTCCGGATTTCCTTAGTAGCTAAGTGTTAAACTAAGCTCACCGCGCCCCCCTATGTTGCCAAACGCAAAAACGACGAGGCCCGTTTTGTTGTAACATTTGAAAACGATCAATTCTAACTGCGTTTTGTAACGTGTGGCTAATCCCTAAAAATAGAGCATTATCCTAAAGCATCAGTGAACGCGCGCCTATAAGGATCTAAAACAATGCAAAGAGCCACATTTGCAAATCGATACCCACTAGGCAGAGAGCAAATACACAATTTAAGGCCCCCAAAAACAAACACATACTTTAAGGAGACACACGACACACACCTAATCAGTAGTGACCGACAGTGATCGAATGATGAAAATACGAAGGAAAAAAAAAACAACAACAAACAACAGAAACCAGTCATTTTGAGTACAAAGATGCACCTGTATAATTTATATGTAAAGTAATACTTAGCACCTAAGCTGTGTACATACAGTGGAACAGAACAGTGACGTAAATAAATAAAAAAAAAAACCAACGACGATTTAAAAAAAAACCCCGTTATGGCACACAAATGCCAAATGGAAAGGAAATCGAACGCCTTCTTTTTTTTCCTCCCTTTTAAGAGAAAAAGCCCTGGCGCTGCGTGTATGCGGCGGTAACATGGTCACTCGCCGCGTCCATTTAGTCGCGGCCTCGTCTCGTCTATTCGAGATAATTTGCACGAAACTTGTACTTTGGTAATGACGTCAAAGTCCGAGCCCGATCGTTCTGGGCCCCGAGATCCCTTCGATGGGGTCTCTGGACTGATTGTGGACGCTTACCGTGGTCTGTATGCGACGTTTTTATCAGAAATCGAACCTCAACACACGTAGGAATGTGACGGACAAGGTCAACACATGGCGGGCGTACGATTAGGGCCAGGTTTACGGTGTAACCTATCTTCGATTAGTGCTCAGTTGTTGAGTGTCGGTCGGTTCATGCGTGTCGGTTGGGAAGTGCGTTGCGTTACACATCATATTATTTTAAAGCTCCCGCTTGACTTGAGGGCACATCTGTATACAATCATCCAGTCCCCTCGCCGGCGTGTGTGTGTGTTATTTAATTAGCTTTCGGTATGTAAATATTTAAACCGTCCAAAAGTGTCGTGGCAGAGCACAGTTCGCCGTGGTTCGTTGCATCCGGTCACTGAACGTGTACTTTGAACGCCGGTTCGTAGTGCCGATAGGTGTGTCCGATTGCTGGCGTTATCTTATCGAGAAAATTTTTAAAAATTTACAGCCCCAAGCCAATGTACAGCCAATGGGGTGTTATGTGCACCCGTCCTTGAGCGAAGAAATTTTTTTAAAAATTTGATTAGAAAAAAGTTCAAAAAAATGTTAAACAAGAACACTCAGTATTTAAATTCACGGAATGAATGTAGGTCAACCGTTGTGGGGGGCTGAATGGGTGGGCACATATTTCCCTTTTTTTTTCAAATCAACGTAAGATCCGGATTCGCGAGCGCGTTAGACAGTTTTGGAGGCTCGTCCACCGTTTGCATGTGTTGGTTTACGGTGATGCGGAGCGCATTCCGTCACAACAGACCCAGTCAACAACTGTGTAATCAAGCTTCTATTAAGGTTCTAATGAAAAAATATTAAATTATTATACTGTAAAACATGTGAACATTGAGTATTGAACATAACACAGCTAATGGATGAAAAACGAACACAATTACCTCGATAGAAGCTTATTAGCACGTCACGAATGTATCTGTCAGCTGGGTTTGTTTTGAATGCGCTATGACGTCAGCGAAGTGCTTTATTGCAAATCGTTCGGCAAAAATAGTTGCTTGTGGAAATTTTCTAATTCCAATTTTTCAATTAAACAATGCAATAATTGAATGCGTTTAAATGAGGGTTTATCATTTGCTGAACGATCCAAAAAAGGAATTGTTGATTATGTCCGTACAGCATGATTTAATGCACGATATGAACACGCTTTCCCGTCTCGCTACTTGACATGCGTGCGTCAGTAATGTTTTTCTCTACGGTGTACCTGGCTGGCTCACTAAAACTGTCACCGTGTGTAGATCGCGAGCAAATTGGCCGGAACCGAAACGCGACCAGCGTGGACACCAGAATTGTTGCGGCAAACTGGGAACCGGCAACTACCGATAGTTGTGATGGTCAGCGCAAGTAGGTGTAAAGCGTCATCATAGGCTGCTGTGCCCTCTTCCCTTTCGTTGCCCAAAGTGTGTCACCGTTCTTGCCGGGGATGGTGATAACAGCAGCACGGTCTCGCGCCAAGCCGGTTTAACGAAAAGTGTGGCAAAGCGTCTGAGCGGCGAGGCGGCACAGGAGCTATGTGTTTGTTTCCATTACCGAGTCCGGTTTTACAGTGAAGGAATGTCGTTTTCGCGAGCAGTTCGCTGACTCAGCTCTCTCAGTCGTTTCGTACTTTCGTCACTTCATCCGTTGGAAACATTGCCGGGGGATGTGCGCATCATCATGATAACGTGGACAAGCCGATAAGTTCTTCGACACACCTTCTTGGCAGGGTTCTTCTAGTGAGCAGACACACGTGCCCAGAGGATCAACGCTTGTAGACGAGCGGGAGCACCACCATCGTCATCATCGTCGTCCGAGAGTGACATTATGCAACGTACGTGCAGACGAGAAGCGGAGGTCGATACATAACGTGTGCTAGAATTGCGACTGTGTGCAGTTACAAGTGGCGACGCGCTGGTGCGAGACACGGTTCAAGCAGCAGAAGTGGCAGAAGAGAAGAAGCACAGCCGGCAGACACAGTGATTTGTTGTTGTACCTACACACCCATCCACCATGGCTTCCTTGGAACGCAGCAAACTAATTGGCGTGATCGCGGCCGACACCAACAGTGCGCGGTTTGTGGTACGAAAACGTCACAATGTTGCCTTTGACACGTGTCTCTGTTCGATCTCATGTATATATTTTTCCCACCCCGTTTTTAAGATCTTCAAACTACCGGATTTCGAGGAGATTGCATCGCATCAAATACGCATTACACAGATTGTCCCAAAGGATGGCTGGAGCGAGCATAACCCCGTGGAAGTACTGGAAGCGGTAAGACTCTGTGCAGTGGAAGCATGTCACCAGGTGGAAAAGCTCGGATATCTCGTAAAAGATATAGCTGCGATTGGTATCACAAATCAGCGCGAAACAACTGTCGTGTGGGACAAGAACACGGGCGAGCCTCTGTACAATGCCATTGGTAAGAGAGAAAAACAAAGCGGAAATATTGCCAAACGATGCATTTATACTTTATTTTTCATGCTTGCAGTATGGAACGATATCCGGACGGATAAGACGGTGGATCGGGTGTTGGCCCGACTACCGGAACAGAACCACAATCACTTTCGCGCACTGTCCGGGCTGCCGATATCGCCCTACTTTTCCGCCCTCAAGCTAAACTGGCTGAAGGACAATGTGGTGGCCGTACGGAAGGCGTGTCGGGAGAAACGCTGCTACGCCGGCACTATTGACACGTGGTTGGTGTGGAATTTGACCGGTGGTCCACAGGGTGGTGCTTTCGTGACGGACGTCACCAACGCTTCCCGGACGCTGCTGATGAACATCGAAACACTGCACTGGGATCCACTGTTAACGAAAACGTTCTCCGTCCATCCGGACATGTTGCCGGAGATTCGCAGCTCGTCGGAGATTTACGGCAAGGTGAAGGACAACAGTGTGCTGGATGGTATCCCGATCAGTGCAATACTGGGGAACCAGCAGGCGAGTCTGATCGGGCAGCAGTGTTTGAAGGAGGGCCAGGCAAAGAACTCCTATCGGAAGGGATGCTTCTTGCTGTACAACACGGGCACTAGGGTAGGTAGGGCGGGATAAAGAGGATGGTTGGGTTAGGAGATTTAATTCGATTTTTACTTTTTTTTCCAGTGTGTCCAATCAACACACGGCCTGGTGACGACGGTAGCGTACCAGCTGGGTCGCAACGCTCCACCGGTGTATGCTTTGGAAGGGTCTGTAGCTGTGGCCGGTGTAGCCATGAACTGGTTGCGTGATAATCTTAAAATTATCAAGGACATTAAGGATTCCGAACAGGTAAGAAGCGGCACCGACACCTTGTTGTAACCTTGGAGCAGTGGAAGCGAGAACAAGACCGACACCCTATAACCATTGATGCGATAAAGATAATGCTGTATGGGAGAATCATAAAACAGAGTACAGATCATTAAGGCATGTAAATTAGAAGCAAACCCGTCTGGAACAGCAAGTTCAAAGGAAGGTTATCATCAAGTAATTGGATGCAATAATGCATGTTTCTTTGATGTTGTATTAGGGGGATACTATACTTTATATTACTTCGTTGGAAATCTCTTCTTCTTAAGAACGCTCTTTTGTTAGCGTAGTATTTTAAAAACAACTGGGTTTGTTAAAGTTACTAATGGAATATTCCACCCAGCAGCTTTTCCAATTACGAATCACCCTTTGTATGTCTTGTGATGTTTATACATTTGAACGACTTTATCATTTTCGCAGATCGCTGGCAGCGTGTCATCAACGGGTGATGTTTACTTCGTACCTGCATTCACGGGACTGTACGCTCCCTACTGGCGAAAGGATGCGCGAGGGTAAGTGTCCCGCATGTGTGTGGTTGCTGTTTTTGTTTTGTTGTACAACGCGAGTGACCGGGCTCATAAATCCAGCATGTTATCGCGTGTAAGGTCCGGTAGATTGTGGTGCAATTCATACACCCTCAAGTACCAATCGTGAAACCATCAATATTACACCCAGTTTGGTTGTAAATGCGGTACCAACCACTCATTAAGATAGTGAGGCAGATGATTGGGAAAAGTGCAAGATGTTCGAGGTCTCTTTTATTGTTTTTGGGTTGTGACGGATGATACGCAGGTCAGAGTTTTGTAAGTAAGCGAACATCGATGAAGTAGTAGTAGCCGTACGCCATAGCCTTGATCTAAAGCTACTCGCGCACGTCCGAATGGATGACGCGCTGTGAGCCGAATTGCGTGATTGACTATTTTTATTTTTGCCTAAAGGTTAGAAACAATTCCCACCAAAACGTTGCCGGTGACAGTGGCTAAGGTTGCGCGCCATCGATGTTGTTGTTTTTGGTTTTGCTTCTTTCGATTCGAGCCAGACACGTTTCGTGCTTCCGTAAAGTGTATCACGAGATCAAACCCGTCGGTGATTCCCCTTTGGGGTGGGTTTTTTCTTCTCCCCCCTCCCCGGTTTCATGACTTCATCGTGCCCTTCATCATTGTGTGTGAGTGTGGGTTTTTTTCTTAATTCAACTTAATGATTGCTTGTACACAATGTACACACGCACATGATCTTGCATCGTCGAGCTCTCTCTCTCTCGCTTCTCATCGCTTGATCGGTTGATTTTGGGTTTCTTTCGCAGCATATTTTGTGGTTTGACCAGTTTCACTACCAAACACCACTTCGTGAGGGCCGCCTTGGAGGCAGTATGCTACCAAACGCGGGACATTCTTGAGGCAATGAAAAAAGACTGCGGGTAAGTGCGGTCGGGAAGGCAGCAAGTGCTGTCGTCCCCCTTTTCGGTACCGGTTATGTTGTGGCAACACTTTTTAATGTTTGACTTGTTTGTTCCATGTAGCATAAACCTGAACAAACTGCATGCGGATGGTAGTATGGCGAGTAACAACTTACTAATGCAACTGCAGGCGGATTTGAGCGGCATTCCTGTGTGTAAGTAGAAAACAGAAAAGCTCACCATACACGACACGACGTTACGTATTATCTCTAGTTAGCGTTTAGTGGTCGTCGTGACTCTGTGCGGGGTTTTACGTCGTGCTTTTGGATGATCGGCTTCATGCTGTCATTTTGTTTGTAACCTGCAGTGAGAACGGAGGTACACGAACCGGCCGCACTCGGTACAGCGATGGCCGCAGCACAGGCGAAAGGAGTGGAATTGTACAAGCTGGAAGCGGAAATCCGGTAAGTAGAAGTTTCTTATCGGAATGGAGGAATAATTATTTTCCTGCTACCGTTTGACTGTCACTGATAAGCACAGCTGTTTTCCCGACGATTGGTCAAGTGTGGATTTTCCGACAGCTTCATTTTCAATAACCCTTCAGACATAGATAACGGTAGTATGATTGTGTGCCTTTGTTCATTTTTTAAGCGGCTACGCAGGTGTGCAGTCACACCATGAAACATTTCTTCCGACGACGACCGAAGAGGAACGGAATGCTCGGTACACCAAGTGGAAAATGGCGGTTCAGAGAAGTTTGGGATGGGCTGTATCGAAGAAGAGTGAAGCAATGACGGGTAAGTAGAGGAGCGTCCACTAGTAGTGTGATTCCGTCCTTTTAATGCTGCTTTTATTTTCCACAACTTTCCCAGATGAACGTTACAGCTTGTTAGCTTCAATACCGGCTGGTTTGTTCCTTGCTAGCACCTTCCTGATGTTGGTGCACTCACAACGACGGTGAGCCAGGAGGCGCCCTGGACTGTATCGTACACTAGTCTGCTAAAACGTTAACAATCCAGCTTTGGATACTTTCTGCGACACATTCGCGTGACATAAAAGACAGCTGGCACAAAGCGTGCACTAGAACTAAGAGCACTAAGAATCAACGATCCTGTTTGGGGAACGTTTTGCAAAAATGGTACTCAGGAACAAGGTTACACAATACACCGTAAGCTTAAATCAACACAGCCCAAGCGAACGAGCGGTTTGACTCTAAATTCTTACTTGAAACGTTTTACTGTGTACTTAAAACACGGTACAAAGAATAAAGCAACTAAACAGCTGCTGTGAATGAATGGTTCTGTAATATAAACGCGCTCAATTTAAGATACATATTCCAAATGCAGACGTGCTTAAACTGAAAAAACGGAGGGCGTAAGTCATAGATATTATAGTTATACAGAACGGACGAACATTAGCTAGATCGATTCCAATTTACAGCCTAAGAGCTTTCGATTTGTTGTTGGTTATGAAACTGGCTCTTTTCGGCAACAGCGAAAAGGGTTTGTTTTAATTTTGTTATTTATGGGTTTGGCTAGATAGAGAGCTTGTTTTGCATGTACTTTACACGAAACAAAACACAACCGAACTGTGTTAGAGGCCTAATGTATTGTAATAAATGCGTTTTTTTTTTCGAACGGTAACGAATAAATTAGTATAAAAACTAGACAACTAATGAAAATGCTCAATTTGCCTTAGTTTTATCTGTTTTTGTTTTTTAGTGAAAATAGTTTTAGTAGCAATAAGTGGGCATAGCTGTTATTAATGAATAAAACAAATCGTATGTTGCCAAAATAAAATGCGAATATTTAAAAAAAATAAATGAAGAGCTGGAGATGTTTTTCGTGACGGTCTGTATTGCTCGTTCTTATCGGTTGGTGATATTGAACTCGTGGTCGCTCACCGCACCAGAGAGCGGCTTTTGTTGTGAGCGACAGAGAGAACGGCACTCACGTACTGATTGGTGAAGCTCGGTTGCTAGGTAGCAGCGATGGAGACGCATGGTATTTCGCTGGTGGCAACGCATTGCAAACGACGCTCGAGCAATCAAGCACACTGGGTCGTGCTGTGTTGTAGCTTTTTCATACGGATACGGAAGAAACGAGCAGAATAGGATCTCAGGATCTCGTCACCAATACCACAACGCAGCTCCGTGTGGTTGTGTATGCAAACCGGAAGTATGTTTCTCGGTCAGAGCAAACTCACAAGGAAGAACTCCGATTCCAACCAGAACGGACAGCCAGTCGGTAGTGGTACGGATAGCGAAGCAGTCGTCGTGCTGTCGTTTGTCAGCCGAAGGTGCAAAAGCGGGTCCTTCTGCCGTCTGAGTGTACAGTGTGAGTTGAGCGGGGCAGGGGGTTATAACGAATGGTAAAAGAACTCTTCTGCGGGAAGGATAAGATGAAAATTTATCACCACCCGGAGACGGCATCAGTGGCAAGTGTGCACGTGAGGTTTTTCGAGGCTGTGTAAAGTGTAATGTGATAAGTGTTTGCAAACGACGTCGATTGCTCGGCACAGTACGGTTGACACAGTACACAACCGTGACTAACGCGACCCACCAATATCGATTATGCGTATCGCGTGAGGGAAAGGCTGCCTTAGCATGACCTAGCATTCGGTACGGGAGTCCGAACAACCGAGCAAGAGACTGCCAGTATCTTGATGGACGGGAGATTCTGATGACCTAAAAGCTGCCACCGCGTGTCTACATTTTCAGTCTGTCTTCCAGTGTGCGCGTGAGAGTGTGTGTGTGTGTGCGTACACCAGTTGATGTGTTTACTATACGTGGATAGAATGTAGCGGTGCGTGAGAGGAAATGGAGAAAGGGTAATTGTGAGATATGAACCGACTGATAGCGAGGTGTCTTTAATTGAATCCTCCCGATGAACTGAAGCTCGCTGGTGCCACTATCCATCCGCCATCTCATCTAGTTCCCGAGTGTTTACTAGCTCGCTACTCTGCTCCACTATTCCGGGGCCATAGACGGAATCATCATCATCATCAACATGCCATCAAGGATTGTACTTCCGGTGCTGCTGTTGTTGCAATTTTCCGGCCAGCTACGTGAGTATAGTGTATCGGGGCCAAGGCAAGACCACGGAGTTGTAATCAAGGGGGGTAATGGCGTGGGGAACTGTTTTGAGAAATCAACTGGATTCAATTTGCATGCATAAGTAACTACCGCACGTTGTGGTTCTCGTCGTCAGAAGGATTCTTGTTGCTTCTTTACGTATCGCGGAGGTCTCGAGCTGTCATCGAGCCCGAGCTCGCCTATCATGGTTGCAGCTGCTATCATATCAGCTTTAACGGGTGTATATAACACTTAACGGCTTGGAACGCACGCTGAAGCGAATGAACGATGCGAATGGCGGTTTAATGGCGTCTGGAGCAATAAACAGACCCAACATTCCGTTCGTTCGTTCGCATTAGGCTTGCGTCACATTCGTAAATCGTAAATCGCTTGGTAGAGCCCCGCGAAAAATCAATTTCGCCCCTCGACGGCATACATAAAACATACAGAATTAGACTTTACAACGCCAAACTGGCCATTGTGCGCGTTCGATGGTTGATTTGTGTTTGATCAATTTTCGCACGAGCTTGTGGTTTGCGTGTTACCACCGCAAGAGTAGGCCACAAACCTTGGAAAGACCCCGCTCCCCAAAAAAAGGGCACACAATGAGTCACAGTGCAAATATGTACGTTACTTCTTTGGGATCGTTTTATCGCAACTGAAGAAAATAAAAAAAAGGATTTTAGGGCAGGGATGGGAAGAGCGAGGGAAACAATCTGTACTGCAGAGGTGTTCACCTAAACACCTGCAAACATCCAATATCCTGCGGGCATACCCCGTAGTACGTGACAAGTGTTACACATTAAATGAGTGTACACTCTCATGCCCAACACTTGCCAACCCACTTGAAGGCATCTCGGCAAGGCGAACACCTCCACACCCGACCCGTGGGGTCGGGATTCGATTGTGTCCTGCCGCACTACACTGTATTGAGTGCGCTTCTTGCGAGCTGTTCCTTTGATAGCCCGAGTCCGTGGAAGAACAGAAGAAGGAATGGAATTAAAGGATGTACGCTTGTCTGCTACTTGAGCGCCAGTCCCATGTGGAAATGTACGGTGCAGAAGCATGAATGAATGCATGAATGAAAGTATGCAGCGGTGACAAAGCGTCGGGAAATAGAAGAAGCGTACATAGACGAACAATTGTGCTGTAGCACACAAAAAAATAAAAAAGCGGCAAGTGCCAGGAATTGCCTGGAGAATAGAGAATAAATTTTGCTCCCACCTTGTTCTCCCACGCGCCTGTTCACTTGTATTTTGTGGCGGCTCCATACGGCAGACCGTGTGTCCCAGTTCTGCCGTGGGTATTTTTGGAATGCACTCAACTATAATGCACTTTATCGGGAATATAATTGCATGATTTGTCGGAAAAAGATGGGACAAGCATTGCTTTTGGCATTCGTCGTACATTTCTAGGGTGGCATTGTCACGGTAGAGCATGTTCCATAATGAATGAACCAAGATAAGAGCCTTCTGGGGTGGGGGTGACTCTTTAAAATGAATACTTGGAAGAGAGCTTTAAGAATTGCAGCACAAACAACATACTTATATTGTTGTTTTTATTTGTTTCTCCAAAACAACAACAGAATGTGAAGGAATACGGGCTAAATTTGCCAACTACGAAACGAAGTTCATTAACGACTTCATCAACTTTACACGTCCGGCGGGCGATATTATGGAGCCGATCTACTACGATTATGACGGTGGCACTAAAACGTCCGACTACGAGACGGGCATGACGTTGGGTGGGTTGCCAATTCCGGAAGAAACCCCAGGACGCTTGGCAACGAAAAACGGGGAAGTTACGCGTCCGCCAGACATCTTCCCCGATCCGGACAAAATATACGCTTCCTTCATTAACAAGAGCACGATGAAACGCAACCGTTATCCTGGGGAGGAGAACGTGATAAAAGTGTGTAAGTATTGGACGAGACTTGTGTGGTGGGGTTTGAATTCATCTTAAACTCTTACAAAACCCCCGTCTATTTCGGTTGTAGATTCGTCGAAATCGTTACGCAAATCACCACAAGCTCACACTACCGATGACGAGAGTTCCTTCGATAATCTAAACAACGATATGAAGGGTCACGACTTTATCGACAACATTATGTACATCTACTACGGCACTAATGGAAATCTGCGCAAAGATCTCGGTGGGAATGTGATCGTCATTGGAGCTGTCTTTGCACTGGCACCACAGATACTGACCATCATCATACTGTTCCTGAGAAACCGTCGGCTGCGTCACTTTAATGCGTTCTATCCGATCTGTCTGAATCTGCTGCTGGCTCTGATCGCATCCAACTTATCCTTCATATTGGGCGTACAGGCAACGCGCAATGTGATTCGGTGTGAGTTGATAGCGCTGCTGCTGCACTATTTGCATCTGAGCACGAGTATCTGGTGCTTCATCTACATCTATGTAATATACGATCTACTAGCGAACGAGTGTTCACCGAAGCTGAAGTACCATTATCTGATGGGTTACGGTATTCCGGCAGTGTATGTCTTGGTAAGTTTGGACGGAATAACTTTGGCTTGAGGGAGTCCTCATTTAACATTCTCATTTTCTCCTTTTCTTTTTCAAAGTTCTCGTACGCCTCTTCTATCGATCGCTTTGAGGTGCACCGATATTGCTGGATGTCTATCCAGAAGGGTATGATCGTGAGTTTTATGGTGCCGATATCGTTCCTCATCATTCTCACAACCGTACTGGGAACATTGAGTCTTAAGCGTATCTCCACCAAGCAAACGGAGTTGTTGTGCGAAAGTATTGAGAGTATCATCGAAACAACGTCCAAGTGTAACGACATCATCTACCCTCGTTTACCATCTTTGGCCGGCGTTAACATGGCGATGGTGTGCCGAAGCAACAGCTATCCGCAGCTAGAACAGGTGAAGGATCGCAATGTGTGCTGCCAGGAGTACGCCGATTGTGCCAATCGTCATTCGGTGGTAACGTTACCGCAACCAAACACGGCAGGTATGGCAATGACACCGGGTATGACGACGGCTGCCGCCAGCCAGTATGCAATGAACGCTACTAAACGTTCGTTCGATTGTTACGACACACGTATCGATCTCGGGCAGCTATCACTGGCGGAACTAACCACACCGAGCATGGCGTCGGATGTGCAAGACTTTACCGAGTTCAAGAAGGCGATCAAGTTTGGTCTGTTCTTCCAACCGATCTTCTCCGTGTGCTGGTTCCTGGAAGTAATTGCCCTAGAGAATGTACACTCGTGCGTGATGCCTGTAATATTTGCCATCAGCTTCAATATTTTGGTGAGTGTGGATTGAAAATGCTTTTCTTCTGTGCGTCTGTTTGACAAGATCTTTGTTTTTCTTCCTAGAATTGGTGCATGCTTGTTCGCTCCTCCAATGTTTGTCCATACGTTAGCTCTACGATGGAGAAAACGCTTGAAAGCCAGCAGGCAGCATCCTGTGGTGAATCACTAAACGGTACGATTGGTCCGGGTGGCGATAACGATGCGACGCAGGCAAGTGTCTGCACCGATACGATTCCGTTGCTCTGTGCTTCCAACAGTGGATCCACTGTGATCAGTCCGAGTTCTACTGTGTGCGCGTCGCTGAAAGGGTCCGGAGCTACGGTAGCCACTGTACCACGCAAGTTCTCGGCCACTTCCGTCACCGAAGAGCAGCTGCAACAACCGCTGTTCTATAGCAACTTCATTGGAACAACAAACGTACCGATGTCTTGGGAATCGAGCATTGATTTAGGTGCTTACCATCTGCACGAAACGAAAAATGCTGACTGCATCAGCACTATCAGTAATTAGGCGGTGATCTTCAGACGCACATTGGACAGGGGTGGATAGGGTGTTGGAATTGTATTGGAACTGGAACCATATCAAGATGATACTCCTCGTAGTTGAGAAATGCGTTTTATGGCTACCTTGGATCGGATCTTAGATCGGATACCAACGGTAGCATTTAGTTTGTGATAAAGAAGTAGCGGCTAGTTGTTCCCGATCATCACTGGATCGTTCTTTAGATGCATTGCATATATTGCGGAAAACATTCCTCGTCTTTACCAGTTTTCAAAGTAATCAGTACCGTTACCAAAATCGATTTAATACTAGCTGGGAGTAGGTCTTGAGTGTGACATGCGAGAGGGAGTTTTAGAGGTTAAGCATATCAAATTTCCTTTCACAAAGGTTTGTTTCCCAATTGAAATTGAAGATGAATTCTTTATATTGTACATAATGTGGATTATTTCCGTTGATGGACTCTATTCCGGTTTTGAGTATAAGTCCGATTTGCGATTAAGTATCAAGAGTCATTTGCAGCATTAATTCTCGCAAAACATTGTTCGCCAGTGCGGTGACAGTTTTAAGCAATATTTTACGCGTGAGATGAGAGTAATTCTTTGATAAATCTTCTTTAGAGCAACTGAGCACTGAGAGTGCTCCGCGTTAGACACGTTTTAACTACTCCAACTAATATCTACTACTGAGCAACGCACACATATGTTTCGATGCGTCTTGAAATGGTGATAGAATCAGAATTAGGGACACTCATAACACTTTGAGGAGTAGAAGGAAAACTAGCAACACAGACGGGAAGTTAGCATCTACCCTTCCTCCAAACACTCCAAACAGTAACGCAGGTCCTCCAAACATTTGATATCAGGTTGGGTATTGAAGGTGACTCCAAGACAGCGCAAGCAGCACAGTAACAAGTAAAGTTTCCTTTTATTGGTGCTTTGCCACTGATAGTACAAACGATATTCTAACGCAAGCAAATAACATTCGCCCCTCGAAGGAAGGCATTTGGCGTGCGGGCGTACGAAAACAATTGTGTGGTACAACAGTAGTGAACAAACGTTTCGCTCCAACCGATGTAGCCCTTCCGATGTAGAAGATGTGATAGGGTCAAACACGAAGGCAAATCACGATCACGAGTAAACGACCGTCTTAATCGAATATATCAATTTATACTACCCAACAATCTATAGACGCTGGCTAGTGTAGGGCACCGCCTGAGGTTTAGCCACCAGTGTTTCACATAATCCATTTCCAGTCTAATAGAGCGTGTTGTAATTAGCTGAATCTCATATGCACACACACACACTTTGTGACAAACAGTGACACTTTTTACTCCTATAACTTGTTTATCCAGTTCGAACAAATTTGTAGCCCGTAATTTAGGATACACCATTGGACATTCGTAAACTAACGTAAAACTATCCCGACAAAACACGCAGATGTCGAACCGATCGTCCAAGATCCTTCCAAACCTGGAAACACAGCACAAAAGTTGACTTTGTAACGTGTATTGCATAACTTTAGGCGCTCCGTCACATGCTTGTGATAGAACTGCCCAAAACTATGCAACGCTCGTCATAAAATTACCTTCTGGTGATGTTTCTAGCTACGCACAGTCACCTAGAAAGGTTGTAAGAACTTTGAAGAAAACTGATTTCCATCTCCTATGGTCGTGTTCTGAACACTGAGTCAAACAAACGTAGTGACGAACTATTTCTCGAAGGTGAAGTATCCTAGTGATAATATTTACATTGAAATAAAGGTATTTAGACAAGTGTAGCAAACTAGCCATACTAAGTTTGTTTTTGGCTTCCTTTTTAGGTTGAGAATAGTACAACTGGCACTTCATTCGTATGGATTAGTTTTATTCTTGACGTATTCTCTTTTATTTCCAGATCAGTCACTAATTGTTGTTACATCGAGAAGGACACTATTTTCTGGTCGTTAGGCCCGCTAAGGAAGTGGCGATGAGTTGGTTGACTTTTGCATCGGTGATAGGGCAGCATCTACAATGTTGAACCGTTGGTTGCGGCTGAACATATAGCGTATCATGGTGCGTAGATCACTTCGGCGACTCTTTTTCAGCAGCACATAGATGTACGGATCGAGCATAAAGTGTACCAATATCAGTATATCGGACACGCGGAACACCCAGGATAGCTTCAGCTTCATCGCAGCACTGAGCTGTTGCAACAAGATGATGGAGATCTGGGAACGAAAGGTAGGCAATATGTAGTTGTGTAGGATAGGGAGGGACATTCGAAGGCCAACCATTGTACTGACCATCTGCGGAAGCCAGCAAATGAGAAAGAAAACACTGAGAACGGTCATTAGTTTGGCGAATCGTATTTCCTCCGTCGTAGGTTCGTTGAACATACGCATGATGTTGGAATCGGTAAAGCTGGAGGATTTAGGCGTTTGACTCATCGATCGGTTCAGCATCGGGGTTGGTTTGATAGAACCAAACTGGCGACACATTTTGCGGTGCGATTGGTAAAGTACTTTCCGCACGCTCAGGTTACAGATCACGATCCCAACACAAAGCAGTGTTCCTGGGGATAGAAGAACAGCTCAAAAACCAACCAATCAACAAGAACTCCTCGTAACAAGCGATCTTACCAACCGTGAAAAACAAATACGCATACGCCACGTCTATCGGTTCGGTAGCTTCTCGGTAGCGGGCGCACGTTTTCTTCCTCTGGTCGTAATAAACACCAAATCCAAACAGAGGCAGAAACGTTATGAACACCCCTATACCCCACAGGATGAAGATCGATTTGCGGATCAGATTATCCGTGACGTACTGAAGAAAGAAGATGCCGGCATTGTACACACATCTTTGACCGATTCGCTTATGCACTTACCTTATGGTAGAAGAATGGCTTTGCCAGCGCTATATAACGTTCGAGGGCCATGACGAACGCTACGCAACCGGAACTGATGCCAAATACACGCCAAATTACGCGCAGGATGCAAAAGTTGTGCATGTTCGCTTGTATTACATCCGCGGGAAGGTAAAGATGCATACACATCTGGACAAACATGCCGCTCAATCCAATTAGATCGTTCGTTAGCAAACATCTGAGGAAGATGAAACCAAAAACACACACAACACATTAAGAAAAGAGACTCGCGTGCTTTCCAAGTAGTGAACTGGAAGGACAAGGACCGATAATATTTGGAAAAAAGTACATTTTCCTATTTCGAGATTCGAACTCCTGACGCGAAGGTTTCATGACATGCAACGATCACGTACGGCCATTCATGTAAGTTGAGGAAGCTGTGATTTCAGTAGTTTAGCATCGCCTACTATTTGCACGAGAGTTCTCATTTGCATAAGCAAAATCACATCACTGACATCTTGAGGGCTTGATCAAATATTTCAACACCACACATCGTCTTTCTCCCTTGTGGAACTGATTACCCGAAACGGGTTGTAATTTGATCCTTAATTACCAAAAACCCGGTGACGGCTTGGAGGGAAACGGAGCGCAACTTTCACTTGAACGGATCATCTAATTTTTCCACAGCCGTTAATGTGTCTGTGCTATAAAACGTTTATCGCCGTTCAGCGATATTGATTTTCGCCCCTGCCATAGT